>ML795141.1:626888-653030 GCA_009831015.1 Picea engelmannii
TCTGTGATTCAGCATTTGTGTTTCAGCATCTACGTTTCAACATCTGAGATTCAGCATCTGTGTTCACCATACACAATCGATTGCCATCAATGACAACCTTGATCATCTGCGTCATCTCTGCTGTAGCCATATTTCCAACAATCAACAGGCTCCCTCAAAGTCATCTTCCAGAATTACTCAAAAGAATCATCCTGCAAGTCAGATAATCGGTGAAAAAGACAAAGGTGTACAAACCAGGAGAAATATAGCTTTTATATCCATGCTGGAACCCAAGAACTTTAATGAATCTAGAAAAGATGACCTTTGGATTAAAGCAATGAATGATGAACTTGATCAGATTGAGAAAAACAATACGTGGGAGATGGTTCATAGACCGAAAGGTAAAAATATCATTGGTTCCAAATGGATCTTTAAGAATAAGTTGAATGAGCAGGGACAAGTTGTCAGGAACAAAGCAATATTGGTCTATAAAGGCTATGATCAAATAGAAGGACTGGATTTTGATGAAACATTTTCACCTGTAGCAAGGTTAGAAGATATCAGAATATTTATTGCCTATGCTTTTCATAAAAGGTTTAAAGTTTATCAAATGGATGTCAAGTCAATTTTTCTAAATGGAGACTTAAATGAAGAAGTCTATATGGAACAACCAGAGGGTTTCAAACTGTCTGATAACCCTGACTTAGTATGCAAGCTGAAGAAAGATTTATATGGGTTAAAACAAGATCCTCGTGCCTGGTATCACAAACTTGATACGTATCTCAAAGACAAAGGGTTCAAGAGAGGAACACTTGATAACAACCTATATATCAAAACAGAGGGTGATGATTTGCTCATTGTGTTGGTCTATGTAGATGGCATCATATTCAGATGTAACAAGGATTCATTGGTAAAATGGTTTTCTTCTGCCATGGAGTCTGAGTTTGAAATGTCTATGATAGGTGAACTGTCATTTTTTCTTGGTCTGCAAATTAATAAGAGGTCTGAAGGGATGTTCATTTCTCAAGAAAAATATCTAAGAGAAATGTTGAAAAGGTTTCAAATGGAAGATTCTAAACCTATGGGCACACCTATGGTTATTGAATGAAAATTAAGAAAGTATGATGACTCACCTGATGTTGATCAAAGTTCATATAGATCAATGATAGGAAGCCTATTGTACATCACAACATCTCACCCAGACATAATGCAAGTTGTTGGAATGGTAGGAAGATATTAGTCTGCACCTAAACAGATTCATTTGCTAGCTGTCAAAAGGATATTCAGGTATTTGAAAGAAACAATGACTTATGGTCTGTGGTATCCTAGAAATCAGAATTTTCAATTAACTGCTTATTCAAATGCAGATTGGGCAAACTTTGTTGATGAGAGAAAAAGCACCAGTGGAGGAGCATTCTTCCTGGGTGACTTGTTAGTAGCATGGCTTAGTAAAAAGAAAAGTTCCATTTCTCTATAGACTACAGACGCAGAGTACATTGTTGCTGCTACTTGTTTCACTCATGTATTATGGATGATTCATACACTTGCAGACTTGGAGGTAAAATACGCAACACTGATCCCAATTCATTGTGATAACACTAGTGCCATCAGTGTGTCCAAGAATCCTGTACTCCACTCCAATACCAAGCATATTCCCATAGAATACCATTTTCTGAGAGAGAAGGTCACCAATCAGGTTGTTAAGGTCCATTACATTCCAACCACAGAACAAATTGTAGACATATTTATTAAACCCCTAGCCAAGACACCATTTGAATATCTTAGACAGAAGCTAGGTGTCATACCGTCTCATACCTAAGAGAGTCCATCCTGTTAGGGGGAGTTTTGTACTGATTGAATATCTGATACCTCCTAAAAGATACTACAATAGCTCAGGGGGAACATGTTTTATTTGACAATGATGTCAAAGGGGGAGAAAAGGAGTGGTATGGATGCTACAGTTGGAGGTCCAAACAGAATAGTGCAGTCATTCAGGATTGCCATCAATGCCAAAGGGGGAGATTGTTGGCATGTGTATAGGAAAATGTTCTTTTCATTGATGGCAAGATCAGAGTATGCAGCGATGGAAAAATAGGGACAATGTAAGCTCAGAAGAGATAGTGTAGAAGCTCATAAGATACAGTGCAGGGGTGCACGAAGAGTGAAAGAGTGTGCGTGTTTGTTTGATGAAAAACAAGTAGCCAAGGAAGATCAGTAGAAAAGATAGGCAAGGAAAATCAGCAGAAAGGCAGGTATGGAAGAAGAACAGTTGCGTAGGGATAATGGCATGGAAATATCGGAAGAGTAAACTCCATTTTGGAGTTGTGTCGATCGAGACGTGGAGGTGTCGAGAACTTTCACGTCAAGTATGTGAAATTGTGAGAAGATCTGGGCCGTTAGATATGGGGTAGCTGCGAAGGACCAACATCCGTTGGCTATGGTGAAGCTACAAGGCGGATAAGAGCAACAATCACCCAACTCTCCAAAACTATGAAGGAATCCTGGCCATGCATCGAGGAAAGTCGTTGACCATTGGATCCAATAGGACACTTGGTGAAAAATCATCATGTCGTTGACTGGAAAGTCAAAGGAACAACGAGATGCGAGATCATGAAAAAATCAGGACTATCGAATCACCAAAATCTTGGACCATTGATCTAAGCTCCATCTCGGAATCTCGCCTATCACGACTTGGAGTGACGAGAACCTCCATCTAAGGAACAATGAGATGTGATATCATGAAAATATTAGGACCATCGAATCACCAAAAGCTTGGACCATTGATCTAAGCTCCATCTCGAAATCTCGCCTATCGTGACTTGGAGTGACAAGAACCTCCATCTAAGGAACAACGAGATGTGAACACACGATGAGATCTGGACCGTCAGATCATTGAGGATCTCGATCATTGATGAGGCTCCATCTCGGAGTCTCGGAAATCATGACTTGGAGCAACGAGACCCTTCATCACAGAACTCTCGAGGTACTAGATCGTGATAAGATCTGGACCGTTGGATCTTTGGAGATCCTAACCATTCATCAGGCTCGATAAAGTTGACACGCTCGTGGAATACGAAGCAATTTTTGGCGCAGCTTGCGGTCACTGATGGTGGTCACATGAGGGGAAGAAGCTAGCAACACTAAGATCCATCTCAGAGTCTCGATGTTCACGAGTTGGAGTTTCTAGATCCTGTATCATAGGAATGCCGAGAGGAGAGATCACAAAATTCAAATTCTGTTTAGCGCTCGATCACAGCCAGTGGACATATGATTTAAACACAAAATCATATGAACTCCATCCAATGGTGCAGGTGAATTCGAAGTTGATCGGAGGGCTACTATTTCACTTCACATTGTAACTGCTAGAAGCCACTGATGGTTTCTGCCAGAGGACTGGAAGAGACTTGAGTGTGATTGACAAAGAAGGTGAAGAGTCTCAAGGAATCTACCAGTGGAATGAAGATTGTTCGTGGAGGCAATTGACAGATGGATGAGAGTTAGAGCCTGTAACTGAAACAGAAAGGATAAGCTTGACTATGCTAGAGAAGATGAAGAGTCTCAACTGCCAGAGAGGCTGAGGAATCTAAGTGTAACACCCCGTGATGTTGGACGTGTGGGTTGAACCGCCAGAGAAGCTGAAGAGTTGCAATGATGAATAGATAGAGCACTCGACATGGATATCATGCAGAAGAATTATGCAAAGTGGATGCACAAGGTGCACAGAGACTATAAGAAGGTCGAAGAAAGAAGAGATGGGGTCTGTGATTTTGAGGTATTGAGGAGTGTAGAAGGAGGAGTGTGCGGAAGAAGAAGAAATGCATAGTGAAAGAATGGTGCATTAAAGGGATATGGAACACAGAGAAGAAATTAAAGGAGAACTTAAAGCGTAAGAGGAGTGTGTAGAAGAAACTGATGCACATAGAGTAGTGCAGTGTAGCAGAATAGTGATGAGACTGGTAAGCCATTGATGAACATTATATCACTGTATTTAGTTTCATTAGCAAATATTTATATTTCAGGGTGGAAGGGAGGTACTAGGGAGGACTGTTGTCCTCAGAGGTTCAAGTGGGTGCTTGAACACAGGGAGTTGTAGCTTCCATCTGGTTGCAGCCATAGAAACCAGGGTGGCAGGATGGTGCAAGGGAAAACTATTGTTCTCTATTTTACAGGTTGGTGACTGTATGATTGGGAGTTGGTTCTTCCTTCTAGTTGGTGCTAGAGAAACCAGGGAGTTGGTGCTCCCTTCTAGTTGGTGCTAGAAAAAAATAGAGAGTTGGTACTCTCAGCAAGTAGCAGCTTGAAAAATAGAGTTTCTAGCCTCATTATGAGTTAGGACTCATATGTATGATAATTTAAAGAATGCAAAGATTATTTATCATATAAAGAAGAAGAGGTTTTTACCCTTTATGGGTTTCCTCAGGAAATATCTGTCTCTGTGTATCTCATATGTGTGACTGATGTTGAATGAGCTATTACTTATTTCCCTACATTATTGTGATTATCATTGAGTGCATTGTAAAGAGATTAAAATAAGTATAATTGTTTAAGCATGGTAACAACTGATTCACCCCCCCCCCTCTCAGTTGACCAACAAACTTTACTTTTGTTATAAAGCACATTTTTGGAAATGCTAACAAGGTTGTTGATGCATTGAGCATGAAATGTTTGATTCTACATGAGTTTCAAGTGAAGACCTTAGGTTTTGATAGCCTTAAGGAAATGTACATAGATGATTCAGATTTTAAAGATGCTTACGAAGCATGTGAGAACCTTGTTTTAAGAGATAGAGCCAATGGATTGAGTATTTAATTCATGATGGACTACTATTCAAAGGAAATCATTTGTGTATCTCGAAGAGTTCTATGAGAGAAAACCTTTTGAAGGAAAAACATAATGGGGGTTTGGCTGGACATTTCAGCCAAGAAAAAACATTTGTGCAACTGAACAATTTTTATTATTGGCCAGGAATGAGGACAGATGTGCAGAAATTTGTCAACAATTGTAGAATCTGCCAGCACGCAAAAGGGAAAAGACATAATATTGGGTTATATCAACCATTTCCAATACCAAAGAGGCCGTGGGACATGGTAAGCATGGATTTTGTTTTGGGAATTCCAAGGACATAGAGAGGTTGTGATTCCATATTTGTGGTATTCGATAGATTTTCCAAAATGGCACATTTCATTCCATGTCAGAAAACCATTGATGCAACGCACATTACAAATCTATTTTTCAAAGAAGTTGTTCGAATTCATGGGTTACCCAAGAGTATTGTTTCAAATAGAGATACAAAATTTTTTGGTCATTTATGGAGGACACTATGGAAGAAGCTGGGGAAAAAATTATCTTTTAGCTCAGCATATAACCCTCGGATAGATGGATATACTAAGGTAGTAAATCGAAGTTTGGGGGACTTATTGAGGACTTTAGTAATTGAACTTCACATTCAGTGGGATCATATTCTGCCACAAGTGGAATTTTCATATAATGAATCACCTAATAAGAGCACAAGACAGAGCCCATTCTAGATATTGCATGGAATGCAACCAAGGGGAGTATCCGAGTTGAGGAAATTTTTGTAGAGTGAGTTCAGGAGTGTTGGAGCAGAAGATTTTGCAGCAAAGATGCAAGATCTCCACAGTAAAATAAGAGAGCGATTGCAGAGTTCCAACCAGGAATACAAGCGTAGAGCAGATCATCATAGAAGAGAACTGCAATTCGAAGTGGGATATTTAGTTTTGGCACATCTTAGAAAATAAAGGTTCCCAAGGGGAACATATAATAAGCTGAAAATGAAGAAAATAGGACCATGTAAGATCTTACAGAAATTTGAGGCAAATGCTTATGAGATAGAATTTCCAGATGATGTGGGCATATCACCCATATTCAATGTATCATATCTATATCCTTACAGAGAAAATGAAGCAGAGGATTAGAAGGAAATTTAGGGGTCAAACAGATTCCTGTAGTTGAAAAGCCACAGATGGAAAAGATCATTGATCAGAGAGTTAGAAAGAAAACCCGGAGGAAGACATATCTTGAATATTTGGTAAAGTGGAAAGTACACCCAATTGAGGATGCCAGCTGGGAAAGTGAAGAAGATATCCAGAAACATGGACATACAGTGCAGGAGCTCATGGAAATGAATCCATGAATTTTTCAGCCAGAAGAGTATGATGCAGGAGCATCGTCAACAAGTGTGAGTGGAGGACAACTAGATATACATTAGTGCACATTTTGAAGACATTTTGAAATTTCGAAAGGAAACAGATTAATGTAATAGATGGAAGGGTGTAATTGATTTTAATGTTTTGGGGATTGTAATACAGATCTTGAGCGTTCACTCTCATTTGTCAATTGTGGACATTTATTGTAATAAATGTAAAGTATATGGTAGTCTTTAATTTTGATAAGATATCTTAAGGTTGTAGGAGGAAAAACTAAATAAGACTCCCTCGTAGAGGTATTGTATTATCATTATCATTGTATGGGCAATAGAGTAAGAGAGAGCATGAGAGAGAAGAGAGGATCAATCTTAGGAAGGATAGAGTCGAGAGAAGTTCAGAGGAAAGATGAGAGTTGAAGTCACCTCATGGGATCAAGTTGAGGAGAGATAGTATCCATCAGATCTAAAGGAGCGTGAGTCATTGATTTGGCACTCTCGAATCTCAGGAAGTTAGGAGTTAGAAGAGTGGAGGAAGCTATTTTCAGAATTCGTGAGTCGCAAGATCCCGATTCGCGAAGGAAGAAGCTAGAGCGTCAAATCATAGGGAACGAGGACCGTCGATATGGCATAGCAGTCATCACGGGTTCTCATTTCATGAGAAGGGGAGAGAACCACTTCGCAAATTCCTGATACTCGAAATCTCCAAAGTTCAAAGATGAGAACTAGGTCATAATTGGAAGTCATATGGTTGGAGAATTTAAGGGAGGAGCTAGGGACCATTAATATTTATTTCAGAGTTCAGGAATTGGGGGAGTCAGGGTGACTCGCAAAAGAAGCCCCGAAATCGAGAAATGTGAAGTTCCTGTTAAGTTAGGCTTGTGGTAACTATCAGTGGTCGTGTGAGGGGAGCTTGTGCCTTGTTCTTGTTCGCACAGGTGGAGTTCGTAAAAGGACCTGTGGTTTATATATGTTGAAGGTTTCAGTGTGGACCAAGGATCCACTTCGTCTCAGAGGATTTCGAAAATCCATAGACTGGGAGGTCAGCAGACCCTCATGAAGTGGGGGCTCTACGTCACATAGACGCCCTGTCTAGTAAACAACCTGCATACATACGCGAGTTGTTGAAACAACAATAACATACTTGGTTCAAGAAACTATTTTTGAAAAAGAGGTAGCCAACCTCTTTCTTGATTGAGGTTTTTACTTCTCACAGTTTCTTGATAGAGTTCAATGTATTTGTTTTTACAGACATAGCTTGGGTTAGATGTCAGTTTTCTTGTTTTTTTGAATGATTTATTGTGTTTACTTCTAAAAGGGTTTTAGGCGAGTCTTTGAGTTTTTGATCAACCTGTTTGGTGTCTTTAGTGACTCCCTGCGATCCGCAGTAGGAAAAAGGTCAGTTTCGGTCTTGTCTTGTATTTTTTTTCTCCCTTTAATTTGATTTAAAGAAAAGAGAAAAAATATTTATTTCAAGTTTTTCCTGTTTGAAGCATTTTCAATATATATATAGATAGATAGATAGATAGATAGATAGATAGATATATTTTTCTTTATTAGTTTGGTAAAGTAGTTGGAGTTAGTTATTTTACTTGATAGGAAAAAGAGTTCATTTTTTAAAGTTATTTACTGATTTCTTAGAACTTGAGTAGCTCGTGGTCGAGTGAAATTTCATTTTAGGTCTTCTTTTTAAAGATCTTGAAAAAAGTTGGTTACAAAGAGCTAGTTGTGAATCTTTATCTTTCACTAGAAGTAATTTTTCTTTCAGTTTCATTTATTCCTCCTATTTTTGTCTCTCATACACCACTAGTTTCACTTCCATATCCTTTAAGATAAAACAAGCCATTTAAAATGAACGCTAAATTTAAAATTAATTAGACTTTTATGTTTGTAGGGTCAATCAACTAGTTTAGGGTAGAGCCTTGAATTAGGTTGGAGAGGAAACTCTACAAGGCTAATAAAAAAAAATTGGAGTCAGATCTAGGGAATGTAAAAGTCCAGTGACATGGAAGTTATCCAGGACTGTTGTCTAACACAGGGGCTAAACACAAGGTCACATGAGTAAAGGCAATAGAGATAACCCGTCCAAAGTCGGACTAAACATAGTGGGGAACACATATTGAGGATCTATCGTGGGATACTATCACTATCATTTTCCTATGAAGCTTCGTGGACCTCGAATCCATTTGATATCCTCAGTTGTCTTCTAGACCACTTGTTTTCGATACCCTAAGTAGGCTTCACACTTGTTATCCTACTCATTGCGGTCCACCTGACTGTCAACTGTGGGGGTATACTGAGGTACCTATGGTAGACTTCGAGTCACACTTTGCAGAGTATACCTGGGGGGTGCTTATTTATTTGAGTTGCGCTTGCATTAATAATTTTTTCTAGGGTTGGATGACGTAACTATTCTTCCAACTAGATAGTGGTTTTCTTGGTTTATCTTGTAGGAACGTTTCTAGTTTGTGATTGGTTTTAAACGTTAGTTAAAGCCTTACTGTGTCATTGATATTTTAACAAAGTGGAAGATCAAGAGCTCCACTGGTCGTGACATCTCAGGGCCTACTGCCGGTTGCATTAGAGCCACCACCACAGGAAACTATTCCCGAGCCTGCTCCGAGAGTAGATTACTCAAATCCAGAGGAACCTAATGTTTCTGAAATTGGAGAAGAATCTCTCGGCCCAGCCAAACCTCCTATCACTAAATTTTTGGCGTCAATATTAGTACAAGTTGTCCCTTCGAGGGTAACACCTTACGAGAATCAGATAGTTTTACAAGCAACTATGGAAGCAAATGTTCCTACTTTGTCTGGGATTCCTCACACTCCCTTAACGACCACCACCACAGGGGGTATTCTACCTCCTAACCCACCTTTGTCATTTGGTACCATAGTGGTCTCAGACCCCTCTACCTCAGGTAGTGGTACGATACTGTCAGCGACGACGACCATTGCTCCATTTATGCAGAGTCCGACAAGCCCTCCATTTTCATTGGGATGCTCATCTTTGATACGAACTCCATCCTTACCTAGTCCACCCTATAGACCATGGATCTAGGGGCAGGGAGCTCAAATGATCCCTAGAAAGGGTCCATTGGGGGCACCTCAACTTCCTATAATGTTATCCATTATGGTGGGGGTCATATACCTCCTCTGTCCCCCTTACTCGATGGTGCTTTCTAGCCACCCGTCGGGCAAAGTACAAACTATAGATTATTTAGAGAAGGAATTATAGGACCTTCTTCTTACACCACACTGGTGGGATCCATTTCATTCTCTTTGTTCTGCGCATTTGGTAATAAATCTTTTTCATCAGCTATCATCTCATATGGGGGGAACCCTAGTTTTGGAAAACATAATCATGTGCAAGGTACTATTCCTACATAAAGGGAAAGTACAAGAGTTTTCTCCTCACAAGGACTTTGTAATCCTTGGAAGGGATCAGTTCCTTTGCAAGGGATGTCAACTGGGAGAAACCCCTTCCATGGTCATTGGAACCCCAGGCAAGGCTCAGTACCTATGCCCGTCAGATCGGCTGGGGGCAACCGCTTCCAAAATATTTGGAACAAAATGCAGGGAGAGATCCCCGCCCAACCCTCATCATCCAATTATGAGAATCAACCGATGATATCCCAAAAAATACAGTTTCTTAACACAAGTCAAGGCCATGGTATATACCAAAACCCTGGCTAGCAACCCAACTTTTCCTAGAAACCTGGTTCCAGTTAAACTCCAGGCACCCTTTTTCTTGTGCATAGTACCCAACCCAAAATATTGTTTCTGGAAACATTACACTTGCCATAATTGTAAAGGTTTCTTAACGCACAATTTTTCATGATCCGCATCGGCCCCCCATGCTGACTAAGTTTCCCTCGGATATTCTAAAATTCGAAGGCAAGCCTAGCGAAGATTCAGGTGATCACGTAACAACTTTCGACCTATGGTTCTCATCAAAATCCCTGTGAGATGACTTCGTATAGTTGCGTCTGTTTCAAAACACTCTTATTGGGGGTGCAGTGAAATGGTACATCGATCTCGACCACTTAAGATATTATTATTTTAGCGATTTGGGCATGGTTTTCCTGAATGATTTCCATCTACCTGTGAGATATGATGTCGACAACGAATTGCTGGCCAACTTTGAGTAGGCTAAGGCCAATCATGTCTCGGATCACATCCGAGAATGGCGGTGTCGGAAGAGTTTGATTAAGGTACACATCCCACCGACTTTCCTGCTAGAGTGGAGTTCATAAAGTCTTTGGTACCTCAATTATCCAAGAGCGTTGCAACTTTGGGAGTGTTTTCAGAGGAGGAGGCAATAATGAGAGCGCAAAATCTTGAACTGATATACTCTGAGTCTGGATTAATCTATGATATTTTTCTAGATGCACCACGGTCCATCCTCGACAAGGCCAAAAAAAATTCTGGATGACATGCCAATGGTATAGTTGGTTCAACACAAGGAAAGTCCACTGATCAGCTATCAAATCAATTGCAACAATTGTCGATACAACATACAACGACCAACTAGACCTTTGATTAGAATTCTCCCCCTACCCAAACGTTGGACATACATAGTGTGCAATCGACGAACCTAAAGGTCAACCAATAGCCTGAAGGAAATAAAAAATAATGAAACAAGAATGGTGAAGGGGATAATAAACCTAATAAGAATGTTGGCGGGGGAAATAAAGAGAAGATAAAGTCAAAGTATCCATGTAACCTTTTCACGAAGGAACATCCGACTCACCTGTTCCCTTGACTTGTGGAGGCCCATAAGTTATTGGCACAACAAAACGCTATTGTGCTAACGAACCCATTTCAACATGGGAAAAATATGACTCGAGCCTCTTTGAGCACAAATGGGGGTAGTTAGGGACCCCCTGCATCTTCTAATAATCCATTGGATGAAAAAGTTTACATGATGAAAGGTGATGCTTACATAGAAACTAGGGCACATGATTATAGAATGCCAAAATCTGACGAAAAGGGTAAAGAAGCCACAAACCCACCTGTTCCTCTCTAGATTGAGAGGACGATGGGTGAAAAAATGACATGCATCCTGAAAGGGGTGTTCAAGAAAGATTATCATAATCTGAATGCGAGGGCTGCCAAAAAATACTCTTTGGTGGAGGATTTGTCACAAAACCGTTGCGTGTTGTCTGCTTTAGACGTCCTCCAGAGCTGCCCTTCACAGAGAAAGACTTTGTTATCCTCCTTAGGATCTATAGAGACATGTAATCTGGGAACGATCATTCTTGATACGACCGACTTGAAACCTCGTCTCTCATACCACTTTGCATTTCATATAGTAGTGGCTTACCCCACAAAATATTTTACTCATAATATCTTCCAGATGGTGGTTGATGAGGGCGCCTCGACCTACATGATGTCATTGGCATGTTGGAAGGCCATCAGCGAACTCGTCTTGTCTTTGTCACCTACTCTTCTTACTGCTTCTGACAGTCGTTCTTTCAGACCACATGGAATCATCCCTTCTTTCCCCATGCAGTTAGGAGGGAAGACAGTATGTGTCAAATTTCAAGTGGTCGATGCACCTCTAAACTACAACCGTTTTTTAGGAAGGAGTTGGACTTATGAAATTCATTCAGTGGTTGCCACAGTTTTTCGGGTCTTGTTGTTTCCACACAAGGGTCGAATCATAACCATTGACCAATTGTCCTTCTCCTAGATTGAACCTTTATTAGAGGCATCCATGGTCCCGATGATTGATAACCCTCAACCCGACATTATCAATGTAGGGGTTGGTTTGTGCCCAATGTTGATGGTTACTTTCAATTACCCACCTCCTTCTAGTGATGCCAAGCTTATATCAGATTCCCCCGACCAGCCTAGGACTGAAATATTTCAAGTGTCGTCATTTTGAATGACTTACTTTCATAATTCGTGGACTCTTCCTTCCCCACCGACCTCGATGGAAGGGACAGGTTATCTTGGCATGACCATTCCCTTGTCCACGACACAAGTTGCATACAGTATTGTCCAACAAGCTTCTATCGACCCTGATCTGACTCGCACATAAGAGTTAGATCCAGTTCTTGAGCCTATTTGGGCTCAAGGTTATCTCACCACTATAGATTCTTTAGACTTGGTCTTGCCCTCTGATGAGGCAATTATAGAGGCATTGACTGGTCCAGACAGACCTTAGGATTATCTCCATCATAGATCTTATTTTCTCTTGGAGTTAAGAAGAATAGAGGTAGGTGAATTCGTGTTGACTATGAATGGAGACATGTCAGGTCCTATTAATCCTCTAGCTATGCACGTCGTTTATGCCAAGGGTAATATGGCAAGTATCTCTGAAATAATCCCTATAGATATCTATAGAACCCCTAACGTCATGGAGAATGTTTTTTGTCAGAGAAAACTACTCCCCAGAGGATATTCAAATATACATAGACTTATTTAAGGAATTCCATGACGTTTTTTCCTGGTCTTACGAGGAAATTCCAGGCATCGATCCAAGAATCATAGAACATGAGATAAAAAATTATCCTGATGCCAAGCCATTTCGACAAAAGCTTCATCCAATGAATCCTTAGAAAGAGGCAACTATTAAGGTTGAAGTAGAGAAACTGCTTAAAGTCGGTTTCATCTATCCCATACAGTTGACGCAATGGGTGTCAAATCCCATTCTGGTTAACAACAAATAGGGTACGATTCACATGTGCATGGACTTTCATGACTTGAATAAGGCCCATCCAAGGGATAATTTTCCCACCCCATTCATTGATCAGATTGTCGATGAATGCGCAGGCTGTGAGGTCTTTTCATTCATGGATGGTTTTTCAGGATATAACCATATTCAGATGAAACCCAAAGACCAGCATAAAACAACTTTTATCTATCCATAGGGCACATTTTCTTATCGTAAGATGCCTTTTGGCCTGAAGAATGTTGGTGCCACTTTTCAACGGACCATGTCTTTTTCTTTCCATGACCTTAGACATATAGTCGAGGCTTATCTCAATGATCTAGCATCATGATCTCGCAAGAGATATGCTCAACTTGTTAGCATTCCATAAATATCTTCAGCTGATAAATAGATGATGAAGGTAACTATTTCAACCAACTTTGAGGCCTGAAACTAGTATTTCGGATCTGGAGAGGGCTCTCTCAGGAGACACAGTGTCAGCGCGAGATATGGATTTAAATATGTGGCTATATTTAACACCTTTACATAATAAGTTCTAGTTTCATTGGTGTAAGATAGAAAGACCTCAGGCTATGGAATCGATTCAAGAAAGCGATGGAAAAAAATGACTTAGTGACTAAACTTGAGAGGATAAAGGCTAAGAGAGAAACAGTCTTTGGTGTAAAATCATTGTGTGAGGTAGGGAGAAAACAAAGAAAGAAACTCGGAGCACCGCTGAGGATGAATTCAGAGTTTAATTTAGAGGAAAATTTTTTGTCTAAATGGCGCGAACAAGGGGTGTTGTGTAGCGAATCCACAGGTTTGAAATTTTGTTCCGATTGAGAAAGAAAATGATGTGAATAAATAAAACAGGAAGTATGTACGTAAAGAGAGGAAAACAATACATCTGACTTCTACAATTAGAATCTTTTTATCAAACTACAAGACTTTTGCATTAAATTTTGATCGAACTTAAATTACATTAAATAGACGTTGTCTATACTAATTTCTCCGACCAACCTAGCTTACATTGAAAATATCAAATATATAGGCGAGGGTGCCACTTGGGTTACCCTACTCTTCTAACTACTATCTCTAAAAACTAGGAAACTGACTGTTCTACGTTACAAACTCTTCGCATGATGCTCTTCCAAAAATAGACAACAAATACATATGTCTACATCATGACTGTTCGTAATCTGCCACGGGGATTTGGTTATTGATCAGGTCTCGTCATGAGGGAGTGATGTGTCAATTATTTCCTTCGATCAGATATTCGGATGGACAAGTGTTTGTTAGAATCCTGTTGTCTGTTGTAATGGTGTTGATTTCTATCATGCGCTCATTTGTTGGGGGGAAATGTGCATGACAAGTGGCTATAGACAATCATGGCCGTTATCAAAATAGGAAAATGTCTTAGGGAAATGCCTCCTTCAAAACTGTCAAGATTTGATTTCTTTTTGCGGATACAGGAATGAACTTAGTTAATCTTGTTTTTCTATTCACTGGCGAGAGCTGCATGGGATTTTTCCTCAGACGCTTCACGTTCTCTGGAATTATCTACATACATTTCCTCTGATAGCCTATGTTCTTCGCTCATATGTACGATGGTATCCTGCGCCTCTCTAATATGTTGTTTGAGCCACATCACGTTTCCTTCGTGACCTTGTGATGTTGACACTTCAATGGTTTTTGTCACTAGTTGTTGCCTCAACTCCCTGTTTTCCTGGTAAAGTTCAGTGATAGTTAGTTTCTCCTGATTCAACTTTTGATATGGATCTTGATCATTCATTCCCGCGACTTCCATCCTCCTCGTTATTCTCCCACCTTCTAGGCTTTTTCCCTCAATAAGTTCCAGTCAAATAACGCGCATAAGTAATTTCTCTGTAGTCGATCTTGCACGCAACTCGTTTGGGACTCGGGTTTCCCAGGATTCCTAGTTATTTCTTTGTCTCCCCCTTCTCCGAGGTATTTTTTGTAGGGAATACATGGAATATACAATCCTTCCTTTCTTCTTAGGTCCTTCTACTCTAGGTTTTTCATGGTGTGATACCTTCTCTTCCATTGGTAAAGAGAAAACTCCCTTTGGATTTTCGAGGGCGCCTGTTGTGAGTGAGAATGAATCCCAATCATTTTGGGGCTCAGGCATGGAAATTATGCTACTCCCCACACCCTTTATTATTTTTTGGAAGGTTTCCATGGTGTGACCATTATTTATCTTGCGCACGGTGGATCCGGTGAATTCCCAAGATGGAGAATTTGATCAACCCGAGCTTGCGAGAAAATTTGCAGACATAGCATGAATCTAATTTCATATATAGAATGGGTGAAACACATATGAAACTTATAACAGATCAAGAAGAAGGAGGAATCATGCTAAGGAACATTGAATTAATGGTGACTAGATGTTTCAAATCGAACTGTAGATTTTCCATAACACATCCCCGCGTGTAAGGTACATACGATAAGGATTGTCGGGCATACATGATAAGAACACCACGATTTTTCATTCCTTCAACCATCATGATGAATTGATAATAGTTACAGCACTTTCCGACACAACTTTCATTAACTACTTGACTCGACCTAGGGAACGTAGAGGCTAGATTTTAATAGGACCCAACTCTCTAGGAACAACATGCCCGTACCATCTACGCATGTTTAGAGTCTGACATCCCTTCCCATTTCCAAGGGCCAACCAACCACTTTGTAACTTCGACCCCTTCATATCTACGTACCTAACTTCACATTTTTTGAAACATGGGTCATAACACGACCAAAAATCGACTCTAATTGAAAGAAAAATGGTGGTGCTAAAAACTGTAATGGGGATGCTATCCTCCCCACGATGTAGAAACGAACAGTAGAATAGGTGCCTAATCATTGGGCCTTATTTAGACTCTTCGACACTTCAATATGAAAAAAAAAAAAAACTAAACCTATCGACCTAGCTTGTAAAGACTCAGCATAAACTCAGGGCCTTCACTTCGGGCTTCAATTTTCTGCTAACCTACTGACTCGACAAAAAAATAAAACATAATTTATTTCATCAGATAATGTTTGAGGAACTTGGCTTTTACAGGCCCCCAACCAACGCACTCCCCATTTAGTTCTTCCAGAAAATAAGCATTATTTCCGCTATGTGCACCAATTTTGAATGGACTCATCCATAGATTATCAAATTTTTTGTGCTTTCCTTTGTCCTCATTTCTCGCGTCCCATCTCAACACCATATCACCCAAAATAAAATCCTTCATCTTGGAACGCTTGTCAAAGTCTTTCTTCATCCTTTCCTAGTGGAGATGTGATTGATTGTACACCTGTTACCTCATCTGTTGTGTGTAAACCAACTGATTTATTCTTCTCTGCGTGTCATTTTTCTTGGCCTCCTTCTCTTGCAACAAATTTCTGATAGGCAACCCAAATGTGGTAGGGAAAATTGCGTCTGCATCATATACAATATGAAAAGGTGACGTTGAGATGGACTTCTTGGTGGTAACCTAATTTGTCCACAGTGCATAGATAATATTTTTATGCCAATCTTTCATATTGTCTTGCAGGAGTCTTTTGATGAACCTAGTCAGGCTCTTATTTGATGATTCTGCTAACCCGTTTCCTTGTGCGTAGTATACTATATAATTCCCTAGAGCTATGTCATAATCCTGAAAAAACGTCTCCATCTTCTTGGACTTTAATTCGAACACGTTGTTTGTTATGATCTTTATGGGGCATCCAAATCTTGACAAGATGTTTGTCTCCAAAAATTGGATGATGACTACTTCAATAGCTTTCTTCGT
The DNA here is from genome assembly GCA_009831015.1 of Picea engelmannii. NCBI lineage: Eukaryota > Viridiplantae > Streptophyta > Pinopsida > Pinales > Pinaceae > Picea > Picea engelmannii. The sequence continues at coordinate 643,485 of ML795141.1, forward strand.
GGGGATCACTTCTATCCACTTTGTGAAGTAGTCAGTGGCCATGAGTATCCATTTGTTTTGCGCTAAGGATGGAGGATTTTTTTCCCCTATAAAATCCAAACTCCATTGCATTAACAATGCTTCAAATGAGATCGACTTTAGTGGAAAAGGTTGCGTATTTCTTCTTCCATCGAAAATTTGACACTCGTGGCAAGTAGACACTTCTTTGTAGACTTCCGCAAAGATGGTGGGCCAATAGTAACCCGCTCTCAGGATTTTTTCATGGTGGTTTTCCAGTAATGGTGTCCTCCACAGTCTCCCTTGTGAAATTCTTTCGTGGCTCGCTTCACATCATTTTCCAACAAACAACTCAACAACATTCCCCCAGGATATTTCTAGTAGAGTGAGTTATCAAGGATGCATAACTTAACTACTTTAAGCTTTAGAAATCGAGCCTTAGTATTACTCACGCCCAAAGGGGCCTGGAAATTCTTCAAAACATAGAGGATGTATGCATACCACAATGAATCGATGAACCCTTGAGACACTTGCAAAGTCGTTTCTTCGTGAGGACTCTCTGATAGATCGATAATGAAATTTTTTCCCACAACGTCACATTCTGACTCCTCCATTAGCTTTGCAAGGCCATGACCCTTAATTAGTTTCATAGGCTTGATCTCCAAGTCATATTCTAGTATGTGTGTTATCCACTTACCTCTCCTTCCTTCAGGGTCAAGCTAAGTCATCATATCCTTTATTGAGTTACTGGGAACATAAGAAATGACGTGGGAGTGCAATATGTACGTCCTGAACTCCTTCAAATCTTTCACTAAGGCATATGCTTGTTTTTCCATAATTTTGTACCTTAATGGATCATCTCGCAGTGTCCTGCTAAAATAAGATATAGGCTTCTTGAGGTTATGCTCGTCTTTCTGCAACAACACGTCGACGATCGTATTCTCCGAGGAAAATGAAAACATGATGAAATGTTTCGTGAAGTATGGACTAGCTAGCACAAGAGCTCTAGTCAATGCCACCTTGATATCTTCAAATGACTTCTTGCCTTTCGGGTTCCACTTGATCTCATTTCCCTTTCTGAGCATTCAGGTGATATGATTTATAATCTCTGCCAGGTTCGGGATGAATCTCCTCAAGAAGTTTACTTTCCCCGGGAAGGATTGCAATTCCTTTTTACTAAGAGGAGTGCCGATTTTTAGGATTCCTTCAACCTTATTGAGGTCTATCTTAATTCCTTATTTGGAGATGATATGCCCCAACAAATTCCCTTCTTCTAGCCTGAAATGTGATTTCTTCGGATTTAGTGATACACCAAACTTCCCGCACTTCTAGAAAAATTTCTTTAGATGCTCAAGGTGTTGTTCATTGAAGGCATAGTATACCGTGATGTCATCTAGATAGATCACAATGAAATTGTCCCTTTTGTTAGAAAATGCTATGACCATTTCCATCTAGAAAGTGGAACCAACATTCATTAGGCCAAAAGGCATCTTGGAATACATGAAAATTCCCCATGGAGTTGTGAAAGTTATTTTTTCTCTGTCGTCAGGGTGGACCATGATTTGATTATACCCTAAAAAACCATCCAGCATGGACATCTTCTGGGACTCCGCCACCCTTTGCAGGATATAGTCCATTTTAGGAAGAGGGTAGTGATCCTTGAGGGATACTTTTTTAAAATTTCAGAATTCTACATGCATTCTTATCTCACCTCTCTTCTTTCTCACAGGCACCAAATTAGCTACCCATTTCGAGAAATGCAATGAAATGATAATCTGAATGTCGAAAAGTTTCTTTACCTCTTTTTCGACCAATGGTTGTAGCATGGGATTTATCCATCTCAGCTTTTATTTGAAAGGTTTTTGATATTATTTGAGAGGGATAAAATGTTGGATCACTTTAGTGTCATACACCTTCAAATCATCATAGCTCCACGCAAAAACATTCAGGAAATCCTTCATGAGATTGACGTAGTCTCTCTTGACCTATGGACTGAGTGTCTTCAATAATTTTATCATTTTCAGGTTCTCCTCAGTCCCGATGTTGCAGTCTTCCACGTCCTCTTCGTTTGCAATGATCTTGGGATTTTTAGCCACATCATTTTCTTCAAAACTGAGGTCATTGTAGAATATAGAAGAACCATCCTTAGTGTCTATGGAGTATATGGGGTGGTTGTTTGGAGGTGTTTTTCTTCTTACCATGTATTTCAACAACACTTCTCTGTACAACCGTCTTCCCTGGCCAAATATCGGAATGGTGGCATATGACATGTCCATTTGTAGGGTCCCCTTTAACTTTTCAACCCATGATCTGGAGAACAACATGCCAAACTTAGGGGATATGTCTGCCACGACCACGCCCATAACCATGTTCTTCGAAGGAATTTGGGACAATGACATGACCAAGTCCTTGATGAGACCCAAGCACTTGAATATCCTTGAATCAAAAGAGAAAAGGTCCTTGTAGGGACTGTTGATATCCAAACCCAATATATCCATGATCACCTTTGGCATGAGGTTGTGCGACGCACCGGAATCCATCATGGCGTTATGTAGGTTCATGTCATGAAACTTTAGAATGCTGTAGAACAAAGGTACATCCTTAGTATCACTTGTATCCTCAATGCGTAGACCAAACATAATAGTAGGGTGATCATATTGTATATTCAAAGTATCAGGGGTCCCTCCCATTTTCAACATTTTAATAATCTTCTCCCGATACTCGCCCTTTCTGATAAGTTTGTTGAACAAGACATAGATTTTGATTTAAGCCCTTTTCCACCCGCTTCTCAGCTTGCTTCTAGAGTTTTCTTCGGGGCTTCTTCCTTCGACTCTACCTTCTCCATTGTATCCTTGGTCACACTTTCTAGCCTCGATTGGCTTGTGGAAGGGGATTCTGCCAGAGGTTTCCTTACAGGATTCCTATGATGAGGCTCGGTAGACACTTCCTTTCTCCCGAGGTTATATTTTTCTGAAACTACATGATGGAATTTTGATAACCTTTTCTGAACTCTTCCATTTCCCAGGACAATGCATCATCAGTTTTTCCAATCCATGCATCATCAGTCTCCAACATAAAATCGTCATTTTTTCTCATGTACCAATCATGTTCGCTCTTTGTCAAAAACATGTGTGGGTTCTTGTCATCGCAACAATGCATTTGTTCTTCGAACATCTGGTCAAAGTCTTCATCCACATAGTTGTTTTGGAATGGAGGCCTTGTCTGTTGGTCACCTTGATCTATGTGCTCCCTCTTTTCCCTCTATATGATCTGAGGAAATTGACCCCTCTTGAGGTTCTGATTCTTGGGTTGGGGGTCCTGCTATTCCAGGGCAGTGGGTGTGTTTCCCACAAACGTCTTCTCCATTAGCTTTTCCATGGTTCTCATCATTAATTCAAATTTTTTGTATGTGGATATCGACATCGATAGTTGCGTGTCTCCTTGGGGATTCTTATAACCCTTGTAGAATCTCTTCTTGATCTTCTCGGATGCCATCATATTTACCTCGACTTTGATCACATTGCTCTTTATCACATCTAGGTTTTTTGATCTTCTTTCTCTCAACAACAATGAGAAATCGTTATCAAACAAGTCGACGTACCACAACTGCATAGCCCCAGGAGGTGGTTGAACTTCCACGGGAATCGAGTTATAAACCTTCATGAAGCAAGCTAAGAATTATTGCACCATATCCTCCAGTGCCTTCTTCATATTATTGTAGTGCATTAACAACTGCAAGGGGTTCTTCTTGTATCCCCATCTATTGATGAAAGATGTTTTGAACGTGGCGAAGTATTGAATACTTGCTGGTCGTAGGGCTTTGAACCACTTCCTCACCTCCCCCGCAAAACTTTGCGCGAACAACCTAATTTTCACGTCTGCATAGTCTACCTCTTCTAGGTCGACAAAATCATTGAACCAGTCCATATGCTTATGCGCTGAAACGCTCCGTTCAGTATCATAGAGCTTAATCCTCTAATTGTAATTTTGGGGCAAATAATGAAGTTGGGCTGGAAGAATGAGGGGGGTGAATCTGGCGGCCATGGCTCTAGGAGGGTTTGGGGTTTGAGGGATATTATTAGACACTAGGGCCTGGAATCTCTTTTGGTTGAAAACTGTCTCGTCCAAGCTGGTTTCCGACTTAGACCTGAACATGGTTTTCTCAAATAATTCGTCAAACTCATTATCGGCAATGATTTGTTCATCGTCTTTGGGTAAGGACAAGCTTCTATCTAGGTAATAGAATGGGTCTGACACTTTCTCACTATTCATGCATGGAATTTTCTCGAGGTTGTACATAGGCTCTGTAGGTTTTGGGTAAGGATTTGCTCTGGTAAAGATCATCTTTGGAGCTAGGGTTCCTGAACTGTGATACTTGATGCTACTAGTATTTTTGACTATAGTCTCCATGGTAAAGGTTTAATTCGATACATATGTTTGTCCCTCTATTACCATCAGGGGTCAAACTACAACGTTAGTCATTTTCCCAGGGAAAATCTATTCAATTTCGCCCTCGACAACGACACCAGAATGTTAACACTCCTTAAATTTTTTCAACTGATAAAGAAATGATGAAGGTAACTATTTCAACCAACTTTGAGGCCTAAAACTAGCCTTTCAAACCTGTAGACTACTCTCTGGGGAGACACGGTCTCAGTGCAAGATATGGATTTAAAGTTATGGCTAGATTTAACACCTTTTCATAATAAGTTCTGGTTTCATAGGCGTAATATAGAAAGACCTCGGTCTATGGAGTCGATTCAAGAAAGCGATGGAAACAAATGACTCGGTGACTGAAATTGAGAGGATAAAGGCTAAGTGAGCAACAGTCTTCAGTGTAAAATCATTGTGTGAGGTGGGGATAAAACCCAAAAAGCAACTTAGAGCACCGCTGAGGATGAATTCAGAGTTTAACTTAGAGGAAAATGTTTTGTCTAAATGGAGCAAAAAAGGGGTGCTACATAGAGAATCCACAGGTTCAAAATTTCATTCTGATTTAGACAGAAAAGGATATGAATAAAGAAAATAGGAATTACGTACGCAAAGAGAGGAAAACAATACATACGACTGCTAAAATTATAATATTTTCATCAAACTACGGGACTTTTGCATTAAATTTTGATCGAACTTAAATTACATTCAATAGACGATGTCTATACTAAATTTTCCAAAAAACCTGGATTACATTGAAAAGATAAAATATATAGGTGAGGGCACTGCTTGGGTTACCCTACTCTTCTAACTACTATCTCTAAAAACTAGGAAACTGATTGTTCTGTGTTACAAAATCTTTGCATGATGCTGTTCCAAAAATAGACAAAAATACATCTAGCTACATCATGAATGTTCGTAATCTTCCACGGGGATTCGTCTATCGATCAGGTCTCTTCATGAGGGAGTGATGTGTCAACGCTTTCCTTCGATCAGATATCTGGATGGACAAGCGTTTGTCAGAATCATGTTGTCTGTTGTAACAGAGTTGATTTCTGTCGCGCGCTCATTTTCTCGGGGGAAATGTGCGCAACAAGTGAGTGCATACAATCATGGTTGTTATCAAAATGGAAAAATGGCTTAGGGTGATGCCTCCTTCAAAACTGTTAAGATTTTATTTATTTTTGCGGATACAGGAACAAAATCAGTTAATTTTTTTTTCTATTCACTCGCGAGAGCTGGACGAGATTTTTTCTCAGACGCTTCACATTCTATGGAATGCTCTGCATACCTTTCCTCTGATAGCCTTTGTTATTCACACAACTATATGATGGTATCCTTCAGCTCTCTAATCTGTCTTTTGATCCATTTCACATTCCTTTTGTGACCTTGTGCTGCTGACACTTCAATGGTTTTTGTCGCTAGTTGTTGCCTCAGCTCTCTGTTTTCTTGGTAAAGTTCAGCAATAGCTAATTTCTCCTGCTTTAGCTGTTGATATGGATCTTGATAATTTGTGACTGCGACATCCATCCTCCTCATTATTCTCCCACCTTCTCAGCTTGTGACCTCAATAGGTTCCAGCCGAACAATGCACATAAGTAATTTCTATGCAACCGATCTTGCGTGCAACTTGTTTAGGACTCTAGCCTCCCCAACTTCCTGTTTCTTCCTTGGTATCCCCCTTCTCCGAGGTATTTTCTACTGGGAATATAGGGCCTCTACCATCCTTCCTTTCTACTCAGGTCCTTCTACTCTAGGTTCTGCGCGGTGTGATACATTTTCTTTCATGGGTAAAGAGAAAACTCCCTTTGGATATTCGGGGGCTCCTGTTGTGAGTGAGAACGAATCCCAATCATTTTGGGGCTCGGGCATCGAATTTTTTCTACTCTGCGCACCCTTTATTATGTATTGGAAGGTCATCATGGGGCGGTATTATTTATCTTATGCGCAGTGGATCTAGCGAATTCCCAAGATAGAGAATTCGATCAACCCGAGCTTGCAAGACAATTTACAGATAGAGCATGAATCTGATTTCGTAGATAGAATGGGCGCAACACATATGGAATTTGTAACAGATTGGGTGGAAGGAGGAATTGTGCCAAGGAACACTGAATTCATGGAGAATGGATGTTTCAAATTGAACTTTAGATTTTCCATAACACATCCCTGCATGTAAGGTATAGGCGATAAGGACTGTCAGGCATACATGATACGAATGTTGTGATTTTTCATTCCTTCAACCTTCATGATGAACTGATAATAGTTGAAACACTTGACAACACAAATTTCATTAACTACTTGACTCGACCTGGGGCACATAGAGGCTATCTTTTAATAGGACCCAACTCTCTGGGAACAACATACCTGTACCATCTATGCATGTTCCAACTCTGGTATCCCTTCCCGTTTCCAAGGGTTAACCGACTACTTGCTGACTTCGACCCCTTCATTGTTACATACCTGACTTCACATGTTTTGACACATGGGCCATAACACAAACAAAAAATAACTCTAATTGAAAGAAAAATGGTGGCACTAACATATCCCATGCACCTTCGACTAATATTCGAACGATTTTTCTACTATCAGATTCGCTTGAATCCTAACAAATGCAATTTCTGCATGACGTCGGGTCATCTTTTAGGTTTCATATTTTCGAAAATAGGGATCATGGTTGATTCTCTTCAGTTTGAGGTGATAGTTCAGTTGCCTCCCCCATGCACAGTCCGCCAACTTCAGAGCTTACAGGGGAAATCAAACTTTATACGATGTTTTATCGCAAACTATGTCGATATCACTAAAGGGTTCATGTGTTTATTGAAAAATGGAGTCCCTCTCTATTAGGACGAATATGCTCAATGATATTTTGAAGCGTTGAAAAACGCTATCTCATCTGCCCCTCTGCTTCAACCTCCCAATTATAATAAATATTTCTTATTGTACTTGGTTGTCGTAGAGTCGACCATTGGCATGATCTTGGTTCAAAAGTACGATCTGCTTGAAGAGAACATGATTTATTACCTGATTCGAGGCATGGTTGTGCTGGAACTCAACTATTCCCATGTTGAAAAACTTGTGTTGGACGTAGTGCATGATATCCAACGGTTCTGTCATTATATTCTACTTCGCAAGACCACCGTCATCGTCGTTCTGAATCCATTTCAATATGTGTTGACAAGACGCGTCATTAGTAGAAAGATCAGTAGATGGATTGTAATCCTCAAGGAATTTGAATTGGATTTTGTTTCCGTTAAATCCAAAAAGTCGTTGTTCTTTGCATAACTTATTTTGAAACTTCTGGTCGAATCAAGTGATTTTATGCCCGAAGAATCGCCTATTAGAGATATTTTTCTTATCGCATCTTCAGATCCCTAGTATGGAGATATACTAGTCTATCTCCATACTTTGAAGTGCCCTGCTTCTGCTTCTCGTGATGAGCGTTGATGAATTCACCATTAGGCATGAAACTATCTCATACTCAATGACACTTTGTATCATTGAGGTGTAGATTGAATTCTTCACCCGTGCCTTATACACAAGGAAGAATAACTCGTTCTTAATGAATGCCACACTGGAGTGTGTGGTGGTCATTTTTCTAGGTTCGAAACAACCCAAAATATTCTACAAGCTGGTTACTTTTGGCCTATGTTAATCAAGGATTGCGTTGAGACGGTCAAGAAGTGCCACTCGTATTAGATATTCTCTCATAATATGAGGGCACATCCTACTCCTATGTTTCCTGTCATCGTTGTTGGTCCCTTCACCAAGTGGGGGATTGAGTTTACTACATGCCACCTGGTTTCATTCAGGGGGCATCGTTATATCATCATAGCATTATACTACTTCAAAAAGTGGGTCAAGGCTATGCCAACGTTCAACAATGATGGCGAAACAACAACTCTCTTCATTTTTAACCAGATTATAGCGAGGTTCGACATCCCAAAGGAGATTTTCACTGACCATGGTAGTCACTTAGAGAAGAAAATGATGTTCGAGTTCACATCAAATCTTGGGTTGAGGAAAGAACATTCATCACCCTACTACACACAAGCAAATGGCTAGGTGGAAGCTCTGAATAAGTCCCTCAATACTATTCTACATCGAACGATCACTTATGCCAAGTCAAATTGGCATTTGATGTTGTAGTCAACATTATGGGCCTAACGAATGTCTGTAAATACTGCCACCAGTTTCTCACATTTTCAACTCGTTTACAGGTTGCAAGTCGTCTTTCCTATAGATTGCCAGATCTCGTCTTTAAATTTAGTAGTAGAGTTATCTCCAGAAACTTCATCGCTTGAGGAATGTCGATTATATCTCAAGCAACTTGATGATAAATGTCGTGATGAAACCTTGGCTAATGAGGCTCACAAGAAACAATTCAAGTGTCAATATGATCAGTCCATTCATCCTTGGATTTTCTCTGAAGGAGACCTTGTCCTGGTCTACAACCAAGATAAGGATCCCCTAGGGGCAGGCAAGTTTAAACCCATGTGGTTCATACCTTTCATTGTGAAAGAAGTCTTAAAAAAGGTCTCTTATCATTTGGTTGACTTTGAGGGAAATCCTTTGGCGGAGCCTAGAAATTGTCTCTACTTTAAGAAGTATTACTCGTAGGTTGGTCACCTGGGTGACTTCTTGTACATATGTATAGTTCTTATACAGTTTTTTTCTTTTTGTTTTATGGACGTGTCATTATTTATGTCATATTTTTCACTATGGAAGATTTCAAGTGAATTAGAGGTGTTCTTTCAGTTCGTGTATGACGCTAGACGACACACTCAGAGGCTTGCTTTCACAGCTTGGGTGATTTTCACACCTCAAGGCCAGTTGCTATCTTCTGGAGGTATCTGTCTAGGTGATGCCACAAACAATGTCTTCGAGTACAACATAGTGATATAGTTTCTTCGTGATGCTTTGTCGCATGGAATTTCTCACCTCCGGGTTTACTTATATTATTAGATGGTTGTGTCCTAGTTAAATGGATTTTACCACGTTTACGATCCTACTTTACACCAACATTTCATTAGGGTACGTCTCTTAGAATGTTTCTTTGATTACATTATGTATATCTATGTTCCTAGGAGATTAAATCAAATAACATATACTCTAGCTAAT
>ML795141.1:660182-691397 GCA_009831015.1 Picea engelmannii
AAAAAAAACTTATCGATTAAGTCTTAAGATCCTAGAATTCTAATTAGTAGGTGCCATCTAGAGATTGTGAGTATCCAAAAGTTTTTAAGTCCCTGATGATTAAGTAATGAAGGGTTCATTAACTAAATAAAACTTCTCACTAACTAGGATAGAAAAGGGATATGACTAGTGTCTAATTAACGTACTAACTTAAATTATTCCCGCAAGAAATATGAGATCTCAACTTTAGTAGAGGTAAGGATTGGTCAATACAATCCTCTTAATATAAAAACATCAAGGCTCTCAATCTGCGCAAGCATCACGTAGGGTTAATACATATGATCATGAGGGAAAGGGAATAATGAGAAAGCCTGAAATCTATTAGTGGTGAGCGTAGAAGAGAAGGGAAAGGGAGGGCACTCAGATGCATGCCCGAATTTTCTACGAAAAGAGAAAAGGAGGGTGCTTGGATGTGAGCCCGAATATCAATATAAAGAGAAAGGGAGGTCACTTAGATGTGCACCTGACTGTCAAAAGAAAGAGCAGGTTATTGAAATCATTCGGTGAAAGCCCCAGAAATTTGCAGGCCAGGTGTACAAACTTTGTGGGTAGTCTGGGAAAAGAAAAACACAAAAGTAAAAAGGGTATCACCATGAGAATCACACGCTGGGAAAAATGGGTGCACAAAAAAAAATGTAGATATAATCTCATAAAATGAAGATGTTTAATAGTGAAGAAAAATTGCTTGGATAAATCCCAATGTTGACAATTTTACACATAAAAAAAGCATAGAGTTTACAAGGGAAAAGGTAGGCCTAAATCGCAATTGTTGGGAAATAATTTTGTGCCAAATGTAGAAGAAATATAGGGATAAAGGTAGGCTGAAATCGCGGAGGAGGTTTTGTCCTTCAACAAGAATTGTTCAGGGCCAACATAAGTGAGACATCCTTCTCTACGCTTAGATGCACATCAAATTACAACATCATTCAAAAAAAGAAAAATCAAATTAAAAAGGTTCAATCCAATACACCAGTCAATGTGAGTGATCTATAATTCATCCTCTATCTAGGAACATATAACCTCCAATAATGAATAAAAAAAAGGCGGCAATGGTTTAAAATCAGGTAGTGATTTGATAGTCAAGTTCCAATTTGTAGTTTAGTTTTGTAAAAATTGTAATGACGCTCAAGTAGTGATGCGCCATTGTTTAAAATCACAATTGCACTTTGTTTAATATAAATAAATTGCAGCAACAAGTAACTTCCATATAATATAAATAATAGACAACTAATAAATAATTTTAATAAATTCAAGCTGGAGTTGGATGACAACAAATCTAAAATTCCCTTCTATAACACAACATCAAGACTTACCAACTTCGAATTTTAGAAATCCTTTATAATTTAAAATATTATCTAAATCCATACACATAAATTTAACTAATTACAATGCAATTTATAACATAATTACCGTAACCAGTGAATGGATTGTTGTTGTTCTTCGACAGTTGGTGATTCCTCATTTCTCCCACTTCCTAATCATTGAGACCTCGGTGGTATGTACCAACAAATTCTAGGGGTACTCTTCTTCCTCCTTAGCCCCCCGAGCCGCAAACGGGCCACACACACAAAACCAGAGAAAAATCCATCTCCCAGCTTTCCTCGCAAGGTCAATCTACCACTCTCTCTCAAGTTGGGTATCCCAAATCTCACAAGTAAAACCAACCAAAGAAATTTGGGCAACATAACTTTACCAATAAACAATGTCATCCATTTTCCCTCTTTACAATTTGCTTTATAGGAGTTTCCTTCATGACACATTCCTCTTGCACATTTAATTCACTTTTTAATTATTTAATTTAGAATTATTCCCCCCATACACTTGTCACACACTCCAATAGTTTCACCAGAAAATTCCATAATTAAATTTAATTATAAGTCAATTTCCCTCACCTCTCCTAAAAGCGTTCCTTAAATCACTCCTAGTTGTATTTTATTCCTTTATTCCCAATTTATGACTGACACCTTTATAAATCTGTGTTGACTTAAAATAGGATTCTTCTCTAGTTAGACTAGTGTTAAATAGACTCTAGATTCCTTTCTATGCTTACAGATTCTTTTTATATTTATTTCCTTTCTTATCTTAATTTCCAATTTGGTATTCTCTTGCACATATTTATATAATTAAATTTTTAGATAAAACTTTTACTCTTTTAATTCCTAACTTGATTTTTCTTCATCCCCCATTTATTTAATTTATAATTTAGATTTAGTCTTCTCACCTACTTTAGACTTAGGATCAAATTTTTAAACTAGGCTCATAGTTTTTAAGGAGATTTTATAATTAATAAAAATTACCCATTTAATAATTATTTTAAGTCTGACAATGTCAAAACAAATTATTGTTTTCTAGGAACCTAGGTTTATTGTATCAATTTTTATTTCCTCGACGTGTCGTTCAATATATAATCCGTGCTCCAAGGGTGTCACTCTCCTTTGACTCAATTTTTAATTACGTGATGTGCCCTTCAAGACGCACTACATGCTCCAAGGGTGCCACTCGACTTTGATTGGTTTTGGTAGTTGTCCAAGCCCTGGAATCAATACTCCATTCAGGCGATCTTGTAAGAGACTAAGGTCTTATAAGGAATAAGGACCCTTACTTATTGCATGCCCCTTAGAATCTTCGTGAGAGACTTTCTCATTCTACCCTCACAATATCGTGGACCTCTCGAGCTAGGTAATCGTTAAACTACAATTCGAGTCACAGCGGGAGTGCTAGTAGGATTTTTCAAGGATGCTACCACACCACTCCCTCAATATCTAGTCTATGAGCATGGCCCATTTACTCCTATGTGATTCTGATTAGCAGGAAATCATTAGCCTGCACCCATCAACGAAACAATGCAAAATATCCATATACAAAATCATACATAATCGATCATATGTCATATATGCCTAAATGAAACACCCAAACCAATAAATTCCACTCCCTGACTCAATCCAGAGTCCAAGGAGGTCCATTGATGGTAGTGGAATCCACACCCATCACATGAATTTCACACACATAAAATCATCAATAGCATATGTCAATACATATATAAATCAAACGAAAATAAACCACAACCATCAACATCATCATAAAATCCATAAGCGAAACAATATCCATGTGCTATAACCCGATCACTTGCATGCAAGTGTCCTCAAAGAATAAGTCAATAACGTGTGCTCACAAGAGTGAGATGTTACATACACCCCCTCTTGTTTTAAACTTCATCCCGAAGTTTCACAGTATAAAAATGTAGTAAAGAAAACATTTGAAAACATCTGAATGTATAACTATCAAACAAAAATGGAAACTGTTGGTGCATATCATATGTGTCTTCCTAGGTAGCCGAGTGTGGAATTTAATTGTCCCACTGGACCTTGACCTGATCGACTGTTCGACGCTGTAGCTATCAAATTCGATGGTCTAGAATGCAGATTGACTCTGCCATGAGTGTACCCTTGTCCGACACCTGCAAGGAACTCAAGTCAATCACATGTGTAGGATCACTAACATAATGTCTCAAAACAGATACATGATAAACATCCTGCATACGCATCAAAGGATTAGGCAAGGCTAGTCAAGAGACCATGGGCCCTTTCTTTTCCACAACTTCGAAAGGTCCCACAAACCTAGGATAGATTTTGGCACCCTTTCAAAACTTGATCAAACTATTGTGGGGTTTAAATTGCAAGAATACTAAATCACCAAATTCATAACTACGGTCAACGCGATGTGCATTGACATAACTCTTCTTTTGATCTTTTGCTTATTTGATCCTTTGTATTATTGTTTGAATTTGTTCTTATATTTATTGGATCACTTCTGGTCCTACCAAGACCCTATCCTCAAGTCGATCCCCACTCAAAGGAGTCTGACATTGTCGCCCGTAAAGAAACTCAACAGGCGCCATCTTAATGGTTATTTGATAACTATTGTTTTATGCAAACTGTACCAGTAGCAAGAAATATTCCTAGTGCTTTTGTTGGTCCATCACATACATATGCAACATATCTTCCAAAATTTGGTTCGTTCTTTCTGTCTACCTGTCTATCTCAGGGTGATATGTTATATTCAAGTTAAGCTGGGTTCCCAAGGCCTCTTAGAAACTAGTCCAAAATCGTCCAGTAAACACCAATCCTCGATCAGATATGATCTCTTTAGGCATGCCATGCAATATCAAAATCTTGTTGATAAAAAATCTAGCTATGTATGGCACGTGATACGTCGTATGCACATGGATAAACGTGCACTCTTCGTCAGAGTGCCAACTACCAAGAAAATCGAGTCATTCCTCCTTGTCGTCAGTGACAATCCCATAATAAATTCCATCGAAATGACCACCCATTTCAATTTCGAAATAGCATGTAGTTGTAGTAATCCTGCCAGATGTCTATGTTTAGCCTTCACTTCTTGACATTCTAGACATATCGTAGGGTAGTTGACTATGTCCGCCTTCATTCCTTTCCAGAAGAATAAGGGCTTAAGGTCTGCCCTCATCTTTGTGACTCTTGGATGATATATGTACACTGCTCTATGAGCTTCGTTTAAGATTAATATTCTCAAATTGTCGTTAGGTGGTACACAAATCTGGTTATTATATCTCATTAAACCATTGTTGTGCAATGTAAATCCCTCAAAATTTGGTACCAACATGGTGTCTTGGTCGATATTTTCCTTAACCTTTTATACCAGTCATCATCGCACTGTAAAGTTATAATCTTTTCTCAAAGATTATTTTGAAGAGGTATCACCAAAAATATGCATGGTCTCTGACTTAATGCATCTGCCACTCTATTCACTATCCCTTTTATGAATGTAATCTCAAAATTGTACTCGTCAAGAAGTTCTGACCAATGCCTTTGTTGCGCGTTCAAGTCACTTTGCGTAAAAATGTGTTGCAAAACACAGTGGTCTGTAAATTTCAGTTCAAATTTTCATCCAATCAGGTATTTCCTCCACACTCTTAGGGAATACACAATGGAGAACAACTCTAAATTGTGCATTGCATAGTTCTCCTAATGCTTTCTTAACTTCCTTAAGATGTAAGAGATCACTCGACTGTCTTGCATTAAGACTCTGCCTAAGAATTCCTTGGATGCATCTGTGCATACCAAGGAGTCCTCATCCATGTCAGGGGATTTTAGTATCGGTGTTGTTGTCAAAAGATCCTTGAGCCTTCAAAATTATTCCACACATTTCTGGTTCCATACAAACTTCTTGTTTTTCTTCTACAATTCCGTGATTAGATTTGTTATCTTTGAAAAACCTTTGGTGAACCATTGATAATACCCATCTAAACCCATGAAGCTACGTACTTATGGTACGTTCGTCGGCGCATACCATTCCATAATATCCTACACCTTCGCTGTATCCAAAACGATGCCTTCGTCGAAGATAACATGCCCCAAATAATGAATCCTTGATTGATAAAAAGTGCATTTGACAGTTTCCCGTATAATTTGTTCTCTTGTAAACACTATAGTACCAAGCACAAATGTTTTTCATGTTCTTCCATCGTCTGAGAATATATCAATATGTCGTCAATGAACACTTGAAAAAACTTGTCCATGTATTCACGAAACACCCCATTCATCAAGATCATAAATACCCATGGGGCCTTTGTCAGTCCAAAAGTTAAAATGGTAAACTTGTAATGCCCAAACCTCTTCTTGAATGAGATCTTAGGAATGTCTTCCTCTTTGATCCATAGCTAGTTATAACATGATATCAAGTCGATCTTCAAAAACACCATCGCGCCTTTCATTTGGTCAAACAAATTGTCTATTATTGGCAACATATATTGGTTCTTGATCATTGCCTTGTTCAATTGATGGTAGTCAATACAGAGTCTCCATGAGCCATCCTTCTTTCGTATGAAAATAACAGGCACACCCCAAGGTGACACACTTGGACGTATAAGTCCTAGGTCCAAAAACTCCTTTAGTTTCATTTTCAACCCTTGTAAATCAGGCGTTGATATCCGATAAGGAGTTATTTCTATCGGTTCAATTCCAGGTTTTAAGTCGATGGTAAACTCCAGCTCTCTTTCAGGCAACAAACCTGGTAAATCTTCTCGTACTACCAAACAATTTTCTAATCCTTCCTCCACGCCCTTGTTATTCAATGCTAAGATTGCATATATATTGCATACTTTGTGCATTCTCTTCCATAACGATAGGGAAGATATGAACCTTAGTGAAACTCCATGTATTCTTCCTAGAATCACTCATCTCTGTCCCTCATCATCGATCAAACTCAATCATTTCATCTTATAGTTGAGTATCACATCATGCGATTAAAACTAGTCCATACCAATCACATCATCATAATATCCTAATATCATGACGTACAGGTTGGCATTCGTTACAAAATCTCTCAGTTTGAGGCTACAGTCTGTAACCTTTCCTCCAACCTTCTTCTTGTCTCTCGAAGCTAAACTTGTCCTGTTCAACTTCCGTTACTTTAATTATTTTTAGTTCTCCTCCAGAAATAAAGATCTATATAGCACCAGGATATATCAAAATACTAAAGGTATGGTTAGCGATGGTACCTGACGTCTTGAGTATAGTAGACTAGTGCTCACCTGGTGGTTATTCACCACTATATGAATCCGGTGGGCCTTACCCAAATCTCCTACTGTAGTGTGTCTAGATGACCTGACTGCTCTGGCCCTCTCAACTGGACAATCATAGTAGTAATGTGTCTCTCCACATGTCCAACATCTAGTCTTTGTTCCAGTACTCGTGGTCCTCGAAGTAGAAGATGTTGGCCCACCATGTTGAAACCCTGGTTTGTTCTGCTAAACATGCCTAAAATTGTTGTTGCTATGAACAACACTCTTGTTGGTGTTGTGGTCCTATGTAGGGAGTCTGCTGCTGAGGTGTCGGTCTTCATGGTGTCATGAACGTGGATCCTATCAGAGTGCATTGATACCCTAATGAATGTCTAGCTGGTGTCTAATGCTCCTGCGCACAAGATGTCACCTACCCCATCGGTCTCGCAGGAGTCACTCTCTGACCTCCACTGATCAACTCTTTCTCAGTTATGAGGGCCTTTTGAACTGCATCGTGCAACATCTAAGGCATTAGGATCCTCACCTTTGTGCGAATGCTGACGTTAAGGCCAAACACAAACTTGTTGACCTTGAACTTCTTAGTGTTCAGATGTGGAGCATACCTAAGCAACTCCATGAATTGGGCCTCATACTCAGGCACCATATGAACACTATGTCATAAGGCATTGAACTCATTGAGATGACACTCAATGAATTTCTCTAACAAATACCTCTCTTGGAACCGCTCCTCAAACAATTCCCATAACATGTCTTCAACTACCATGTTTAGTTGTGGTAGCAGCGTCTTCCACCATAGAAGAACACTCCCCTTCAGCTAAAAGACTTCCATGCAGACTTTCATGTTGGAGGTGTATTTGCAAAGTGAAAAGAACATTGCCATGTTCTCCAACCATGCCTTGGTGGCTACGCTATCCGCCGTACCCAAGAACTTGAGAAACTTGACCTTCTCGAGTTCTTTGTGAATGCTACCAGTATTGGTTGGGGCGTGCTGTGGACCCTTAGAGGGTACAGGTGCCTTGGCCTCATCTCTATATAGACGGTTAATCAAGGCCTCTAACATCCTCTGAAAGTACCTTATCAACCCAACCACATCCCCCACAACAATCTTCTCCTGTCCAATGACTTGTTCTTCTCCTTGGGGATTAGACCCCTTTGGCATGGATGCTACTGGAGGTGTCATGCTTCCTCCCCTAGCACCATGTCGTCTGCCTCCATGACGTCCTCTAACCATGATTACGTGCAGACACACAATTCAATTTAATTAGTGGTAAATTATTAATTAAGTTTTTTAATACAGTGGAAGGTGTAATGATCCCAATTCATAGGGTTGAACTCACTCCGATATGATATGTAAAGGCCCCTCCATTACGACTAGGAAAGAGAAGCATACAAGGTATTTTTTTTTTGCATTAGGAAATTAATGTCAACAATATAAATCATAGCAATGTGAAATGAACAAAATCATGAATAAAGGAATTACAATCGTCTCATCGTCATAATCAAATAATGTCACAACCAAAAAATCAACATATTTATTAATGACATATAATCAACACATCATCATGTTTGAATAACGACACAGAATCAATGAGCATCATGAATGGCGATGCAATATCAACTCATCACAATCAAATGGAATCATCAATACTTTTAATCGCTCAACTCATAACATAAATATAGTCATCAGATAACACAAGGATAACATGAGATAAGATAATGATAACATGAATATCATAGTGATAACATAGATATGGCATAAATATAATACCCGACCAACCTACCCTGCAAGGTTAGTACCTCTAGGACACATAAGAAATGCTCAGTCCTGGGATCCAATTGATTTTGACCATTTAAGGTCTCAGGCCTGGCAACTGTTCTGAGGAACAAGGATTTGTCTACATCCCACTAACACAATCAAGTCCCAACCAATTAGCTAAATCAACAACATCAACGATAATAAATTTTATCAATCAATCAATACTAATCATCAATTAAACATGGCACATGAGTAATCACTCACATAACTCATCATATACTAGCATTAATTCAAGGCAAAAGATTAATAAATTTCACCATTGATCATACATCAACATTTAATCTCAAGACACAATATTATCTGAATACTAAATCGCTTTTACGTTGACATCAATTCAAGGCACATTAAATACAATTACTTAATCAATTACACATCAACAATAAATGGTCCAATTGAATCAAATTATTAAAAAAATCACACTTCAACATTATTCCAGGGGTGTAAGTAATCTAATTATGCAATTAAACCATACATCAACATTACTACATTGCGCAAGAGAAATATAATGACTTAAATAAATCATCCATACACATTATTTTCAAGGTGCAAAGAGAAAAACAATTTACATAACCAATAGTACATAGTTTTAAAATTCATGGTGCAAAGCACCTCTGAAGCATCCACAATAGTCTGACTACATTAACACAATCAATTAATTGACACAATTACCGTATGTGAATCATTCTAACCCTAACCATCATAAGTAAAATTTTATAACCCAAAATCCATTCTCTTATAAAAAGGGACAATTTCATAACCCAAGTCAATCATTTATTACTAGTACTATAGTTATTCAATTACTCTGTAATATAAGGTACTTCTTGAATGTTACCATAACTCAATTCCAGGGTATCGACGATAGATAATTAGATAAAAATAAATTATCAACTAAGTCTTAAGATCCTGAAATTATAATTAGTAGGTTCCATCTAGAGATTGTGCATATCCAAAAGTGTTTAAGTACCCGATGATTAAGTACTGAAGGGTTCATTAACTAAATAAAACTTCTCACTAACTAGGATAGAAAAGGGATATGACTAGTCTTTAATTAAGGTACTAACTTAGTTTATTCCCACAAGAAATATGACATCACAACTTTAGTAGAGGTAATGATTGGTCAAGACGATCCTCTTAATATAAAAAAAACATGGCTCTCAATCTACGCAGGCATCACGCAGGGTTAATACATCTGATCGTGAGGGAAAGGGCACAATGAGAAAGCCTGAAATATGTCAGTGGTGAGCGCAGAGGAGAAGGGAAAGTGAGAGCACTCAGATGCATGCCTGAACTGTCTACGGAAAGAGAAAAGGAGGATGCTCAGATGTGAGCCCCACTATCAATAGAAAGAGCAAGGGAGGGTGCTCAGATGTGAACCCGATTGTCAAAAGAAAGAGAAAGTTATTGAAGTTGTTGGGTGAAAGCCCCAAAAATTCGCAGGCCAGGTGCGCGAACTTCGTGGGTAGTCAAGGAAAATAAAAGTGCAGAGGTAAAAAGGGTATTGAAAGGATAATTACATGCTAGGAGAAATGGGTGCACAAAAAAAAAACACAGAGATAATCTCGCAAAACAAAGATGTTTAATAATGAAGAAAAATTGCTTGGCTAAATACCAATGATGGAAAGTGTACACACAAAAAAAGTAGAGTTTACAAGGGAAAAGTGATCCATATTTTACGAGAAGAATAGAATGACTACAGATTATTAATAGGTTCTTAACACAAAATAATAGAGATACAATAAAACTGGTTTTCTATTCAATAAGGAAATAAGCTGAAACTGTAAAATGCAGTGGAAAACAAGCTTGTTGGAATGGTGGTGGCTTATCTCTGAGGAGAGATGTGACGGTTGTGCTCATTCTCAAGAAGATGATTACAATGAGGCTTTGAAGGCCTTTTTACAATAAACAGGAATGCCAAAAAAGCTAGACATCCAAAAACCTAACCCTAGGAGATGAAGCGCCAAAAGTCATGTGGGCCTTGTTTGGTTAAGTTAGTACATCAACTTCCCGGGGTTGTAACTTTTGCATACGATCTCCGTTTTAGGTGCATGATAGCCCGTTGGAAAGGTATATTCAAGGAGATTCATTTTGGGGGAAACACCAAAATAATTTCCATGTTGCTCCCTTTTTTCCCAAAAAATGTCATTTAGGGCCTCAAAACGGCTCCAGAAGTTTCAAGACCCGAAAAAATGCTAAAAATAGCAAATTACCAAAATTGCCAGAAATCTATTTTGAGCCAGTTGTAAAAGGTGGGTGGTGACTAATATCCACCTAGATCAATCCTCCCTCCTTAGGAAGAAATGGTCTTCATTCCGTTGAGTTCCCCCATCAGATGAGGAAATTTCTACTGAATTTGACCCCGGGTGAGCCACTTGCCTTGGTGCAGGAGCTTCACTGCTTTGACGACTCGATAAAGATGGATCCTTTGTTGTCATGTTCCCTTGATCTGTGTGTCCAAAATATGATCATTGGATTCCTATTTTATGCATTCAGGGTTGAGCTCTGTTGGTGTGAGTTTTTCTACTACTTCTGAGGTGTCCAATAATGGTGGAAAATAAGGGCGAAGGAGATCCATGTTGAACTCTCGGTGTAGGCCAAGGATAGGAGGAATGTTGAGATACAAAAAATTATTCCCCATGACCTTGGTGATGGTGTATGGCCCATAATGAAGTGGGTGAAGCTTCCGATGGGGTCATGTAAGGCGTTCTTTCTACAAGTGCAACCAAACTTTGTCACCCACCTGAAACTTATGTGGCACCCGATGTTGATCATGGCGCTGATTGTACTTGTCATTGGACTTCTATATGATATCCTGAACCTATTGGTGGATGTGTTGGATCTTCTCAATGAACTAGGTGGCTTTGTTAGCTTCAGTTGAAGCAGGAGATGAGTCGGTCTAGGTGACTGCAAGGGGAAGTGCAACATCTATGGGACCCAATGGTTGGAATCCCAACCCCACTTGAAAGTGGTTGTGGTTGGTTGAGATATGTAGGGCTCGGTTGTAGCTATACTGTACATAGGGAAGGCTCTCATCCCATGTGCGAGTGTACCTGTAATTATACATGCAAATGATATGCACAATCATTCTATTTACGACCTTGGTTTGGCCATCTGTCTGGGGGTGGAAGGTCATGGATCTGGTGAGATTGGTGTCCAACAGTGATCAAAGGCTCAACCAGAATGTGTTGAGAAATTGACTATCCCGATCTGAGAAAATGGTTTTTGAGATTCCAAAATGTACCCAGACTCGTCCAAAGAAGAGCATGATAGTGGCCTCTGTTGTGATGTTTTTCTTGCAAGCAACCAAAATTTCCATCTTAGAAAAGTGATCAAAAACCACAAAAACACAGCCATTTCCCCACTTGGTGGATGGGAGGTCCGACATGTATTCCATTGATATGGATTACCATGGCCTGTTAGGAGTAGGAAGAGGGGTGTACATGCCTTGTTTCTTAGTGATCGATTTGGAAATAAAGCAGGCAGTGCAGGATCTGATATACTTGATAAACTTTTGTCGAAGTTTCAACCATTAGAAATGTTTCTATAGAATTTCCACTATATTTTCGATTCCGAAGTGTCTTGCCAGTCGACTATAGTGGGCTTCCAAGATCAGCTTCACTCACTTGCTTGATGGAACACAAATATGGCCCAGATGACACAACAACCCATCTTGAATATGGAAATTATCAACAACTACGTTTGCACCCAACATTTGGTAAGTGGTGGTGAAGTCCAGGCATGTCTCATAGAGTTGGGGCCATCCAGAGGTCTCATGGTCACAAGAGTCTAGCACCATGGTGAGTGCCACAACTGATGGTCTGCTGAGGCAATTAGCGACACGGTTGGTGCTTCCTATTTTATACTTGATGTTGAGGTGGAATTGCTGCAAGTATGTGGACCACTTTTGATGGTGTTCATTATGAAATTTTCCTTACGTCTACATGAATTACAGTGGCTTAGGATCAGTCTGGATGATTGTCTCCTTCCTGAGAATCTAATGTCTACACTGGCGAAAGGATTTCACAATGGAATACATTTATTTGTCGTAAATAGGGTACTTATGGACAACATTTGATACTGTCTCACTATGATAGGCCACAAGGTGGCTGTGCTGAGTGAGAACAATGCCCACAACATAGTTTGAAGCATCTGTCTTGATCTCAAAGGGATGCTGCAGGTCTGGCAGTGAAAGTACTGGGGTTGAGCACAAGTGCTTATTCAAATCATCAAATGCTTGTTGTTGGGACCGGCCCCATGCAAATTTCACCTTACCACCACCCTTGGTTATTTGGCTGAGGGCCCATGCAATATGGGAGAATCCCAACATGAACCTGCGCTAGAAATTGGCAAGGCCCAAGAAGCTCCTAAGTTTAGTGAGTGTGGTTGGTGCTAGCCAGTCACAGATTACTTGGATCTTGGCTAGGTCCACATGTACACCATGCTGATCAACGATGTAGCCTAGGTAATGGACCATGTCCATGCTGAAGGAGAATTTTTCCAAGTTGGCTTATAGCTTATGTTGTCACTGGGTGTGAAGAACCTGCTGAATATGCTACAAGCGTTTGACCCAAGTCTTCTTGTAAATGAGAATGTCATACATATACACCACTACAAAATTTTTGGTGAATGATCGCACGATATTTTACATCATCCTCATCAAAGTGGTTGGAGCATTTGTCAAACCAAACGGCATGACCAACCATTAAAAAAGGCCTTCCTTTGACTTGAAGGAAGTCTTCCATACATCTGTCTATTCTATCGAGACCTAGACGTAGCCAGAGTTTAGATAAATCTTACTGAAGTATTTGGAACCTGTGAGTTGATCAAGGAGGTCGTTGATTCGAGGAATTAGGTACCGGTTTGTGACTATGATTTTATTTAAAGCCCGATAATAAATGCAGAGTCGTCAGGTTCCATCTTTCTTTTGTACCAGCATGATTGGGCTCCCGAAAGGTGATGAGCTACGATGGATGTGCCCCTTGTGGAGCAGTTCTTGGATTTGTTGCTTGATCTTGTCATTCTCTAACAGAGAGCAGCGATAGACTGGCCCATTAGGTAGTGGTGCGCTAGGGGTCATATCAATGGGGTTCTTGACCTAGAAGTGTAGAGGTACCCTGGTAGGTGAGGAGAAGATATCTGAGTATTCTTCCACAACCTTATCTAATTGCTTATTCTGTGTGGAGAGGTTGGCTGCAGAGACCCTAGATGTGGTTGTGATATTTCTCTCATTCTTAAAGCGAATCACTAAGAAGACAAACTTTCATGTCTGAGAGATGACCTTCCTGCATTTCTTAGCAGATATCAAGGAAATAGCACTAGGTGTGACTGCCTCGGGTATCCTGTACAATTTCCTGTTCAAAGTAATAATAACATTACGAGGCCTAGACTCATATAAAACATGACGTTTCCATAAATAAGGTTGGCCCAAAAGAGCATCACAAACTTCGAGAGGAGAAACATCACACAATACCTCATCTTTGAAGGGCTTGATGTCGTATGATAGTCGACACTATTGGTTGATGCGGAGATCGCTTCCTTGGTGGAGCCATCCAATGGTGTAGAGTTGTGGGTGCGACGTTGTCAGCAAGGCCAACCACTTGATGACCTCTACTGAGATGAGGTTCTTCTAGCTACCACTATCAACGATGAAGTGCATCGGGGTGCCTTTACCCACATCTGTGAATGGAAGAAGCGCTCTCCTTCTTCTGGCTCGTCTCATTCACCAGAATGGAGCTTGGTGGTAGCAACGGTGGCACTGTGTTCCACGTCAATGATCCATCTTCCCCTTTCTGGTTCTGACTTAAAGTCATAACCCACATCTAATTCAAAGGCTTTCACTTCAGCCACCAGTGACTAATTTGAGTGGCAATCAGCAGCGTTATGCCAAGGGCTCTTATGAAAGTCACACCACTTCCCGATGTCTTTATTTGTCTTTTCGGTGTCCTTATTTTCTTGTGGCTTGGACTGGTTATCCTAATATTGTCCATATTTTGTTTGTCCTTTTTTCTGTGGGTTGAGGATGTCATTTCCTGGCTTTTGTTGTGAGGGGTTCTCAAGCCCAAATTGCCACATATTTTGTTTGAGCTTCTGCTCGATTTTGACGACATATTGGTAAGTCGCGCCCAAGGATGAGATGTAAATAAATTACATTTTGGTCTAGATGTATCTATGCAAAGCACCACAATACTTGAGCACCATATGTCGCTTTGAATCTTTCATATCCATCTTGGTGCACAAGGTATGGAAGATATTTGTGAAATCTGGCACTGCTTGGTCTCTTTCTTGCCACAATGTGGTCCATTTGGTATAAAAGTCATCATAAATTCTGATAGGGTAGTATTGTTCCTTAATAACATCCCTGAAGGATTCACAGGTGCCCATGACTGTAAATAATGATGGTTCCTCTGTTTCCTTTTGCTCACAAAAAATTTCCCACAACATCTATGAAATGTTATGGACATAAAAATACCCACTAGATTCAACCACTTGTCTACAATATCTGCATCTATCTTACCTTCAAATATAGGAATATCAAATTTTATTTGTACCTTGAAAGGGGTGACGCCTCCGCTCGAAGAATATGTGTTGCCTGTTGGTAGCCACCGAAGAATTTGTGCGAAACTATCCATCATCTCATTCCTCTGTTGAATGAGGGATTCCTCAAGCAACATTTTGAAGGATCTCCTATCCCGTCATATTAATTTTCTCCTTCCATGAGATGTCTCTTAGGCATGCAAGAGATTTTTTCCTCAAGAGAAACAAGCTCGAGACCCAACTCTTTGTACTCCGACCTCGTTGGGAACATGCATTAAGACGAGAAGGAGCAGACCGCTCTGATACCATTGGTCCAGAATTTATAAAAAGAACATAATAACTACAGATTATTAACAGGTGCTTAACAAAAAATAACAGAGATACAGTAAAATTGGTTTTCTATTCAATAAGGAAATAAGATGAAATTGTAAAATGCAGCGGAAAACAAGCTTGTTGGAATGGTGGCGGCTTATCTCTGAGGAGAGATGTGACAGCTATGCTCATTCGCAAGAAGATGATTACAATGAGGATCTGAAGGCTTTTTTACAATAAACAGGAATGCCAAAAACCCTATACATATAAAAACCTAACCCTAGGAGATGAAGTGCCAAAAGTCATGTGGGCCCCGTTTAGGTAAGTTAGTACATCAACTTCCTGGGGTCGTAACTTTTGCATACGATCTCTGTTTTAGGTGCATGATAGCTCGTTGGAAAGGTATCGTTGAGGAGATTCATTTTGGGGGAAACATCAAAGGAACATCCATGTTTCTCCTTGTTTTCCCCAAAAACGTCGTTTAAGGCCTCAAAATGGCTCTGAAAGTTTCAAGACCCAAAAAACTGATAAAAAGAGTAAATTACCAAAATTGTCAGAAAATTGTTTTGAGCAAATTGGAAAAGGTGGGTGGCCACCAATATCCACCTGGATAAAAAAGGTAGGGAGAAATAACAATTATTGGGAAATATGGTTTTTCAAAATGAAAAATAAATCAAGGGATCAAGGCAGGACGAAATCGTGGAGGAGGTTTTATCCTTCAACAAGAATTGCTCATGGCCAACATAAGTTAGATGTGCTTCTCTACGCTCAGACGCGCATCAAATTATATCATCATTCAAAAAAATAAAAAACAAATTAAAAAGGGTCAATCCAACACAACAGTCAATGTCAGTGATCTAGAATTCATCCTTAGTCTAGGAACATATACCCTCCAACAACGAATAAAGAAAAGGAGTCAATGGTTTAAAATATGGCAGTGATTTGATAGTCAAGTTCTAGTTTGTAGTTCAGTTTTGTAAAAATTGTAACGACGCTAAAGTAGTGATGCACCATTGTTTAAAATCCCAATTGCACTTCATGTAATATAAATAAATTGCAGCAACAAGTAAATTCCATGTAATATAAATAGTAGATAGCTAATAAATAATTGTAATAAATTCAAGATGGAGTTGGATGACAACCAATCTAAAATCCTCTTCTATATCACGACATCAAGACTTACCAACCCCAAATTTTATAAATCCATTATAATTCACAATATTATCTAAATCCATACACATAAATTTAACTACTTAGAATGAAATTTAAAACATAAGTATCATAACCTATGAATGTATTGTTGATACTCTTCAACAGCTAGTGATTCCTCCTTGATCTCTCTTAGTAACTATTCATAATTCATCGGTACTTCCCAGACAACGCTAGGGGTACTCTTCTTCCCCCTTATCCCCTCGAGCCGCAAAGGGGCCATGCACACAAAACCAGAGAAAAATCTAGCTCCCATCTTGCCTTGCAAGGTCAAGATACCACTCTCTCTCAAGCTGGGTATCCCAACTCTCATAAGTAAAACCCATCAAAAAAAATTCGGCATCATAACTTTACTAATAACTAGTGTCATCCATTTTCCCTCTTTACCATTTTCTTTATAGGATTTTCCTTCATGACACATTTCTCTTGCACATTTAATTCACTATTTGCTTATTTAATTTAGAATTATTTCCCCGATACACTTGTCACCCTCTCCAATAGTTGCAAAAGAAAATTCCATAATTTAATTTAATCAAGTCAATTTCCCTCACCTCTCCTAACAGTGTTCCTTAATTCATTCCTAGTTTTTTTTTATTCCTTTATTCCCAATTTATGTCTGACATCTTTCTAAATTTCTGTTGAGTTAAA
The DNA here is from genome assembly GCA_009831015.1 of Picea engelmannii. Classification (NCBI taxonomy): domain Eukaryota; kingdom Viridiplantae; phylum Streptophyta; class Pinopsida; order Pinales; family Pinaceae; genus Picea; species Picea engelmannii. The sequence goes on from ML795141.1 coordinate 677,300, forward strand.
ATATGATTCTTCTCTAGTTAGACTATTGTTAACTAGACTCTAGGTTCCTTTCTATGCTTACACTTTCTTTTTATATTTATTTCATTTATTATCTTAATTTCCAATTTTGTATTCTCTTTCGCATATTTATATAATTAAATCTTTAGATAAAAGTTTTACTTTTTTAATTCCTAACTTGATTTTTCTTCATCCCCCATTTATTTAATTATAATTTCGTTTTAGTCTTCTTACCTACTTTAGACTTAGGCACAAATTTTTAAATTAGGCTTAGAGTTTTTAAGGAGATTTTATAATTAATAAAAATTACCGATTTAATAATTATTTAAGTCACCCAAAGGGGTTGGATCCAATGGTGGAAGGCGAAGAGTTTTTCATCATTGGGCAAGGTTCAATTCTCATGAGGGCTTTACCTAGATCCATGGGGGCACCTTGAGGTAGTGGTTGAACGTGTGGTTGCACCCAGATATATCATATTAAATGGTATCGTGACCCGTGCACACATAAGTGGATCAAAACCCACCCCCATGTCCTTCAAATTTATAAGTCCTCGAGGTGTAGGAAAATTGGTGACAGAGTGTGGTTTTAAGGCCCTCCATGATGTTAAAGTCACCGGTTCGAAACCTGCAAGGACAAAAAATCTAGCCATGTTAAGGGTTGGTGTGGCTCAGGCCGGGTGCGATCCTCGGGTGATTTTGATGACTTAGATGCCCCAGAGTTGTGGTTTCTTAGCCACAGGTTAGTCCCACATGTCAAGGAAAAACTAACAATATTAATAATAATTATTACTATTTTAAGTCCGACAATGTCAAAACAAATTATTTTTTTCTAGGCACCTAGGTTCACTTTCTCAAGTTTTATTTCCACAATGTGCCCTTCAAGACGCAGTCCATGCTACAAGGGTACCACTCTCCTTTGACTCAATTTTTAATTACGTGACATGCCCTTGAACACACACACTATGTGCTCCAAGGGTGTCACTTGCCTTTGATTGGCTTTGGTAGTTGTCCAACCCTTGGAGTCAATACTCCATTTGAGTGACCTTGTGAGAGACTAAGGGATTCTAAGGAATAAGGACCCTGCCTTATTGTGCACCCCTTATAATCTTTGTGAGCGACTGTCTCAGTCTGCCCTCACAGCATCATGGACCTCTCGAACTATGTAATCGTTAACCTACAATTTGATTCACGATGGGAGTGCTAGTAGGCTTTGTCAGAGATGATTCCACACCTCTCCCTCAATATCTAGTCTATGTGCATGGCCCCTTTAATCCTATGTGAGTTTGATCAACAAGCAATCGTCAGCCTGCACCCATCAATGAAACACTGTCAAAGATCCACATACAAAATCATATATAATAGATCATATGTCACATATGCATAAATGAAACACTCAAACCAATACAATCGACTCACTGACTCAATCATGAGTCCAAGAAGTTCCATTGATGCTAGTTGCATACACACCTATCATGTGACCTTCACACTCACATAAACTCATCAATACAATTTGTCAATACATATATAAATCAAACGACAATAAACCACAACCATCAACATCATCATAAAATCCATAAGAGAAACAATATCCATGTGCTATAACTAGATTAGTTGCATGCAAGTGTCCTCAAAGAATAAGTCAATAACGCATTCTCTTAAGAGCAAGATGTTACAAATATGTAGAAATGGCTTTGGGTGTCAAACAAAAGGTTGGGGGAAGAGATATGGGCTATCGCATTAACTTGGGATATTTTATAATGACATCCAACCTATATGTCACTATCTTAGGATCTTATGACATTGTGATCGGTGTGGACTGATTGGAATTGCATGATGTGATACTCAAATTTAAGACGAAATGGTTGAGTTTGACCAATGATGAGGGAAAGAAAAGAGTGATTGTAGGAAGAAACCAAGGAGTCTCTCTAAGTTTCATTTATTCCCTACAACTACATAAGATCATGTGCTAAGGATGAAATCTATATGAAATATTAGCGTTGAACGAAAAGGGCATGGAAGAAGGATTAGAAAACCTTCTGGCAGTATGAGAGTTTGTAGACGTGTTCCCAGAAGAGTTACTAGGTTTTTCATATGAAAGAGAGCTGGAGTTTACCATCGACCTTATCGGATGTCAACACCTGAGTTACAGGAGTTGAAAATGAAACTGAAGGAGTTGTTGGACCTAGGAATTATATGTCCAAGTGTGTCACATTGGGGTGCACCTGTTATTTTCATAATAAATAAGGATGGTTCGTGGAGACTCTATATTGACTACCATCAATTGAACAAGACAACGATCAAGAACCAGTATCCATTGCCACGAATAGGTGATTTGTTTGATCAAATGAAAGCTGTGGTGATTTTTTCCAAGATCGACTTGAGACAATGTTTTCACTAGTTACAAATTAAGGAGGAAGATATTCCCAAGACCACATTCAAGACGAGGTTCAGACACTACGATTTTACTGTTTTATCGTTTGGACTCATAAATGCCCTGAGGGTATTCATGAGCTTGATGAATGGGGTGTTCCATGAATACTTGGAAAAGTTTTTTCAAGTACTCATTGATGACATTGGTATGTTCTCGGACGACATAAGAACATGATGAGCATTTTCACTTGGTACTACAGTGTTTACAAGAAAACAAATTATACAAGAAATTGTAGAAATGTTCTTTTTATCAATCGAAGATTCATTACGTAGGGCATGTTATCTCTGGCAAAGGCATCACTATGGATCCAACGAAGGTATATGCTATTATGCAATGTCCTGTGACGAAAAATGTACCAAGAGTACGTAACTTTATGGGTTTAGCAAGATATTACTGACGGTTCATCAAAGGTTTGTTGAAGATATAAAATCTGATCACAGAATTGCAAAAGAAAAACAAGATTTTTGTATGGACCGAGAAATGTGTGGAATCATTTAAAAGGATCAAGGATTTTTTGACGACAACACTGATACTAAAAGTCCCCAACATGCAAAATGAATTCTTGGTATGCATTGACACATCCAAAGAAGGATTAGGTGGAGTCTTGATGCAAGAGGGTTGAGTGATCGCTTACATCTCAAGGAAAATAAGAAATCATGAGGAGGATTACATGACGCATGATTTGGAGTTATTGGCCATTGTGTATACCTTGAGAGTGTGGATACACTATTTTATTTTACGGAAATTCGAACTAAAAATATATCACTGTGGATTGCAACACATTTTTACGCAAAGTGACTTGAACGTGTGACAAAGTCATTGGTCAGAATTGCTTAGAGAATACGATTTTGAGATTACTTACATAAAAGGAACAATGAATAGATTGGAAAATGCATTGAGTCAAAGACCACACATATTTTCAGTGATACCTCTTTAGAAAAATGCTATACAGATCGACAATGACTAATACAAATAAGTTAAGGATAATATCAAACAAGAAACCATGATGGTGCTAAGGTTTGAAGGTTATACATTGGACAATAATAGATTGATGAGGTATAAAAACTGTATTTATGTACTACCTAATGATGAATTAAGAAGCTTGATATTAAGATAAGCTCATAAAGTAGTGTACATGGCTTATCCATGAGTCACGAATATGAGCGTAGACCTTAAGCCCTTATTCTTATAGAAAGGAATGAAGGAAGATATAGTTAACTATGTGATGAGATGTCTAGAATGTTAGCAATTGACGGTTGAACATAGACATTTGGTCAGATTCCTATAGCCACATTCCATTCCAGAATCAAAATGGGAGGTCTTTTTAATGGACATTATTTTTGGATTGCTGCTAATGGAAAAGGAGGCACAACTCGATTTTCATGGTAGTTGACACTCTGACAAAGAGTGCACATTTTATTCTTGTGCGTACGATGTATAAGGTTCCAGATATAGCTAGATTTTTTATCAGTGAGATTGTGAGATTACATGGCGTTCCTAAAATGATCATATCCGATAGAGTATTGGTGTTTACCGAACATTTTTTGACCAGTTTCCAAGAGGCCTTGGGGACACAACTAAACTTTAGTACAACATATCACCTTGAGACATACGGGAAGAAAAAAAGAACAAACCAAATCTTGAAAGATATGTTGCGTATGTACGTGATGGACCAACAAAAGCATTGGGAAGAGTTCTTGCCATTGGTATAGTGTGCGTACAACAAAAACTATCAAAGTAGAATTAAAATGGAACCATTTGAGTTTCTTTATGGGTGACCGTTTTAGATGCCATTAAGTTGGGATTGACTTGAGGATAGGGTCCTGGTAGGACCATAAGTTATCCAAGAAATGGAAGAACAAATGCAAATGATAAGACAAAGGATTAAATAAGTGCAAGATCAACAAAAACATTATGTCGATGTGCATCGCGTTGACCGTAATTATGAAGTTGGCGATCGAGTTTTCTTATGGGTGAAACCGTACAAGAGTTCGATCAAGTTTGGAAAAGGGTGATAAACTCTCTCCTAGGTTTGTGGGAATTTTCGAAGTTGTGGAAAGGAAGGGACCCATGGCCTATCAACTAGCCTTGCCTGATTCTTTGAGGCATATGCATGATGTTTTTCATGCATCTGTTTTGAGACATTATGTTAGTGATCCTACACATGTGATTGAAATGAGTTATTTGTAGGTGTTGGATGAGGGTGCACTCAAGGTGGAGGCAATCCTCATTCTAGATAATCACATTCGACAACTATGTTGTTGAACAGTCGATCAGGTCAAGGTCTAGTGAGACAATTATAGTCCACACTCGGCTACCTCGGAGGACACATATGATATATGCACCAACAATTTCTGTATTTGTTTGATAGATTCGACGTATAGATCTTGGCAGATACTTTATTTACTGCATATTATATACTATACAACTTCGAGATGAAGTTTAAAACAAGAGGGGGTGTATGTAACATCCCTCTCTTGCGAGCACATGTTATCGACTTATTCTTTGAGGACACTTGCATGCAAGTTATCCAGTTATAGTACATGATTGTATATTTCGCTTATAGATTCTTATGATGATGTTGATGGATTATGATTTATGTTGTTTGATATCTATGTATTGACAGATGCTATTTATGAGTTTCCCCTTAGTGCGAAGGACACTTGACAGATTGTGGATGTTGAGGGCATCAATTGATCTTCTTGGACTCCGGATTGACTCAGGGAGTGTATTGTATTGGTTTGAATATTTCATTTATGCATATGTGACATATGATCGATTATAGTTTGTTTTGTATATGGATCATTGACATTGTTTCGTTGATGGATGTAGGATGATAAATGTTTTCTAATATGACTCACATAAGGAGTAAAGTGGCCATGCCCAGAGACTAGATATTGAGACAGATGTGTGGCAATGTCCCTCTCACAAACTACTAGCACTCCCACTGTGGCTTGAATTGTAGGTTAACGATTACCTAGTTCCATATCCACGATTCTGTGAGGGCAGACCGATACGGTCGCTCACGAATATTTCTAAGGGGTGCGCAATAAGGCAGGGTCCTTATTCCTTAGAATCCCTTAGTCTCTCACAAGGTCACCCAAATGGAGTGTTGAATCCAGCGGTTGGAAAACTACAAAACTAGTCAAAGGCGAGTGACACCCTTGGAGCACGAAGTGCATCTTGAAGGGCACGTCGCGTGAATAAAAATTGATTCAACGAATCTAGGTGGCCTAGAAAACCCTGAGAGAATAATTAACCTTGTAAAATATTGAGCACTTTCGAATCAATCGATTAATTAATTAATTAAGGATTGAATTTACTAATTATAATCCCTATAAGAGTTTAAGCCTTTGCAAATAAAATTTAATTAATCATAAGTCTAAGTCAGTAAGACAACTAAAAACTAAATTTATAAATTAAATAATGAGAGGATGAAGTAAATCAATTTAAGAAATCAAGGAAAATAAAATAAAACTAAATATTGATTTAATACACATATGTGCAAGAAATTACCAAATTGGAATTTGAGGTGAGAATGGAATAAAGCTAAAAGAATGGGTACACATAGAAATGAATCTAGGGTCTAGTTAACACTAGTCTAACTAGGAGAAGATGTCTATTTTAACTCAACTTATATTTAGCAAGGAATCATTTATTAATTGGGAATAAGGAGAATAAAGAGACAACTAGGACTGATTTAAGAAGCGCTTTTAGGAAGGGTGAGGAAAATTAAATTAAATTAAATTAAATTGAGTAATTTCTTGTGCAACCTGGGGACAGTGTGACAAGTGTATGGGGGAAATAATTCTAATTTTTCTAATTAAAAATTGAATTAAATGTGAAAATGAGAATGTGTCATGGAAGAAACTCTTATAAATAAAATGTAAAAGATGGGAAATGGATCACACAAGGTGATGGGTAAAGTTATGATGCAAAATTTTTCACTGGTTTTACTTATGAGAATTGAGATACTAAGCTTGAGAGGGAGTGGTAGCTCTATCTTGCGAGGAAAGCTAGGAGCCAGAGGATTTCTGGTCTGTGTGTGCATGGCCCCTTTGTGGCTTGAGGGGCTGCGGGGAAGAAGAGTACTCGTAACATTGGCTGAGAAGTACCGATGAAATCTCTTTGATTAGAAAGTGTGAGTAAGAAAGGAGCATCGGCTATCGAATAAAATATTCAAGTTCCATCTCCAATGGTTACAGTATTCTTATTGAAAAATCCTAATCATAATTAGAGTTAATTGTACAAATAATTTTTTTTTATTATATGTCGCTAGTGTATTAAACAATGTCATTTATTGAGCAAGGACCTTGAAGGATTTTATGTTGATCTACAAGTCTTCTCTGTAAATCGTGAAAAACCATAACAAGCCTTGAACATGCCGAAGAAAATAGTGGTGTTTTAAGACCTATCATGAAGGCCTAAACAAATTTAAACCCATTAAAACCTACATTAAGAATCATGTGTGGTAACTTTAAGACCCAATTTAAAAATAATAAGTGCTACCCAAGACATTTACTGGACGAAATAATCTCCCGTATCATTCACACATCAACCCAGTCGTTCGTCCCGTCTGTGTGTAAAAGCTTGAGTTGTTGAATGAATAAATCGGTAGTTGTTTCCAACAAGAAACATTCCTTACTGGACTGGAAGAGAATTCCATTTTCTCGGAAAAACAATAGAATGACCTTATATATAATCTAAATGTTGATACAAATGCAATCTATGGGACGATAACAAAATAATAGAAATAGAAGTAAAAGGCCATTCTATTCTTTTGGAAAAATGGATTCGCAGAGATGGAGAAATTAAATATACATCTTTGACGATATGACTGAACTTATCCGAAGAACGAGAGAATTTTAAAAGAGAGAATAGACATGGACGAAGATATCGAGAATGCCACAACACAGTCACATTTTGTGTAACGAATTCTCTCAAAACCGCCCATGGATTTCCCGCTTGCTGGTGCTGGCATTGGCTTTGTGTCTTTTCAAACAAAAAGCAATCCCGAGACAAATTCCACCTTCCATTCAACCTATTATCATTATCCCTTATTCCAGGATATCCAATCATCCTGTTTAAAAATGCGAGCCAATAAAATCGGAGTGTTAGGAAACGACGGGCCCAACACTCAACATAGTAAGCACTACTAAAGTTTGTGAATTTGTAAGCATTCTCATCATTTTCTTCGCTTCCCTTTTAATTTTCATATCAATGACCACTGATACCTGTGGTCTGTTGAGACCTAATATATGTATGTTCGCTTCCCAAAAATGTTCGGGATTTCATCAATGCGCATAGGGAACAATACCCTAGACAACCCAAAAAAGTTTTGCAAAGACAAAGATATTAAAATGTTGGAATCAATGACTCTTTTTCGAGTGTTTGAGGAGATTCCCATCATTTTCTTTATAATGCGCACAAGCCACCCTCCATTCATAGATCACTTGACGCGGTAGCTACTTGCGTATTGTTTGTGATGTGTAGAGTTTTTATCATTCTCCACATATATGCTTTGGTAGCAATGCACCTATCACAACTCGTTTGACATGTCTATTAATTAGTCCAACCATGTGTTTATTTTTCTTAATTATCCAATTGAGTGGTTAGTACAAGTAATGAGAGGAATATATAAAGGATCAATGCTTGAATTTAAGACTCGTAATTAAGTCTTTTGCAAATCAAATCCATATTTTTATTTATATGGTTTAATAAAGTGTGTATATATATATATATATATATATATATGTAGAAAAAGTAAGACATAGTCTAGAGCGTTAGTTTAGTTGATCACAAGTTCTACTCTCTTAATTCCTCAGTAGAATACTGTTAATAAATAATAAATGATGTGAAAGATAATGTTGTTAAGATAATTGTGGATATTATGCATTACTATTTATACAATACATAAGAACCATATCTTACCCATGCTATGAAAAGATCAATAAAATATTGAGAAGTGTTCTTATAGTTGAACCCTTGTTGAGTGTCTTATAGGTGCTAATTGTGTCAGTTATATCGATGAATGTTATTTATAGATGAACCGCTGGTAGAACGTTTCGTAGATGGAATTTGCATCAAATATAGTGATACAATCATCCTACAAGAGTGCATTATGTAATAGATCCTCCCCATGTGTACTAGGACTAAGAGGATCATCAAGACTTATCTCTACATACATTAAAATTAGATATTATAACCTTGTAAGGAATAGTATTTAATAATATCCTCCCCAAGAACTAATTATTCCTTAGTTATCATAAAAGAGAGAAGATTTAAATGCACAAAGAACTTTTCATCATTATAATAATTGGATATAATAATATATGGATATAAGTGAATTTCTAGTTGTGGTTCATCTAATTAAATTTTAGAGCTTGATATTAAGTTGGTAAGTTAGTAAGAATGAACTCTAAAATCGATTATTTTAACTTAACAAGATTTGTCGAGATTATCCAAGTCAACTCCACAATAATAGTAATGATCACCACCAATTCCTTCCATCTAAAATGGTGTATGCATTTATCTATTTACTGCTCAACGAAACTATTTTGTTCTTTTGTCATTTAATTTTTAGGTGATGTTGATGTTTTATTGGTTGCATAATTTGATTTTCTTGTGCCATTTAAAAAATGTTGATGTTGGATTGATTGATTGAGTAATTAGATGACTCATGCTCCATGAAATTAATGTGATGTATGATTGGTTTTGATTGGATTACTTGCTCCATAAAGATAAAAGTGATGATTACCCTTGAGCCATGTATAATTAATTATTAGGATTGATTATTTATCTAGTTGATTTCAGCTTGGTTTGATTAGTGGGATCTAGACACCTCCTTGTTCCTCAAAACAGTCACCATCCCTGAGACCTTAAGTGGTCAAAATCAATCGGATAAATCTTGGGCTTGAGCGTTGCTTATGTGTCTTGAAGGTCCTAACCTTGTAGGGTAGGTTGGGCAGGTAGTCATTTTAATATTCAGTGTCTGGTTTATCATTATTTATAATTTTCTTTAGTTGATTGTGATGTGTTGAACTACGTCGCTATTTATATTTATACATTGAACATGTGTCTCTATTATTTATGTTAATGCGTTGGCCCTTGTTTCATTATTAATTATGTTGTCGTGTTGATTATGCGTTGGCCTGAATTATGTGTTGACGCTAATTTCCTAATGCTTTAAAAAAATATATTTACCTTTTGAACATCACTATTCGTTGTCGCAATGGAGGGGTCATTACAGGGTGACCCTCGTTAGGTAACTTTAAAAACCTTGCATAGGCAAAGTCTAAGGTCCAATTGGGGATGTATTGAGCGGGTATCGCAAGGAACAAGTTCCCTCCACCATTTGTAGTCGTGAGGTGCCCCAATTTCTGACTTCAACAAAGGCACATGTACCAAGATTCGGAGTTAGAGAACAATCATCACATCGTCTCATAAATGTTACCCTTACAAATGGGTCATAATTTAATCCATAACTTTTAAATATTTTTAAGAAAGAATGTAAATTATTACCTATTTTTAAGAAAGAAAAAAACATAAACAAACATTAAGTATCCATTTAGCACTTTAAAAAAAATATAAAATAATTAATTACTATATTTTTAAACCATACCCTTTAACTATTTTTAAGAACTAACATGAACTTTTAATTATTTTTAAGAAACAAATGAACATAAACAAACATTATTAATACATTTTACACTTTAAAATATATATAAATAAATGAATTACTCTAGTTTTAATTCATGGATGAAACAAACCATATGTAAATTTTGATATTTTTTCCTTTTAATTTTTTTATGTAATATTATTATGGACAAATAACAAATCTTTTAGCATTAGAACAATGTTCAATTTCAGATATTTGTTTGTAATTTTTAATATATATATGAATGTTAAAATAATATATCATAAAATGAATTGATGGGTGTTGACACTACAATATTAAAAAAAGTTAGTTATTAATTTATTAAGTTTTTTAAAAATCAAATTTCTTTAAAATATAAATATGTTTTTCATTTCCAAATTTTGAAGAAATGATTGTATCTTTAAGGATGAAAATATATAACCTAGAATTGAATGCTACAGGAAAATATATAACGTGTTACATAAATTCATATCCTACAACCTGTAATACACCTGTCTCAGCATTCAACACTAAGTAGCACGTTGGATATTGCTTATGATTGCTATGATTGTCTTTGACTATATGCATGGAAGCACCCATATATACTGAAATTATAGTTTCTTGGGTATTATAGTATCTTGTGTTACAAAATCACACCTTTTAATCATATTTGTTTAAAATATTATTTTAATCATATTTAGATTTCTACCATGATACATAATTGAATGAATTTTTTTTAATCAGAATCTCAATTAATGAAAATTTTTGTTTTCTTTGATACATAATAGGAAAATAATTTTTCCATTGTGTATATGTGGCTCTAAGGTAAGGTTATTATGTGACTGTAATGAGAATAAATGTCAAACATAGAGGTTTATCGAAATTACAATGGATGGAAAAATAAGAAAGTAGTAACGGAGTCTCGCCTTCGGTAACTACTGCTGAAGTCGAGTGTGTATATAAGTTGAAGAACTCTCAACATAGCTCAACTAAATTCATTCAGGGCTCCAATTTTTAGAGAAGGTTGTTCGAACCTGGATTAACTACTGGGCATGATCCTTCTTTGTTGGTCGAGATCTTATTTGTAGGTAGTAGTATCGAGGGTGGAAAGGAGTGGAGTTGTGAGGAGGGTGCACTGAAGGTATAGATGCCAATAATACATTCATTGAGTGCATATATGACATCCACCATCAAGACTGCTAAGTAGAACTCTCTCGCGTGCTTACAAAGGACTGGAATTTCTACCACCATAGATATGAATACAAAATTGGGAGCTTTGATCCACATTTTGAATTTCTTGTTCTTTCTAATATATTATATGTGATTGATGAAAAATTTGGAGCTTTGATCAACAATAGAATGGAGTGAAACAAATCAATTTGCAATATTGAACCTTTGATTTTTTGTATAGTGGATCATATAAATTTTCTCAATGATTAGTGCAGCAAGGCTACATGCCAATGATATGAATGCATGATTGGAAAATTGTTTATTTGTAGTGAGCCCTTCATTTTCTACAATTTCTCAATGATTAGGGTAGAATGTTGGCATACAAAATTGAGTATCCATCAAAACAAATTGATTTGCAATATCAAGTTTAAGGCCATATCTATATTTGATAGGTTAGTTCTATATTGAAAAGTATTTTTTAACTTAGAACCTAAAAAGTTGGATCATTAAAGTCTTAAGTTGACACAAGTGTGTATTTAGTGTGTCTAGTTTGAAATATCAAAAATATATTCGAACATGGGAATTAATGGATCAAGCATGTATATTTAAATGTGGGCATCAATAAATTGAGGATATATATTTATAAGTGGGAAATATTTGAAGCTATCCAAATTTTTGATTTCTCACAAAATCTAGAATGGATATATAATCTAATAAAATACATAGGATTCAATTGTCCCAAAAAATTTTCCTTCTCTCAATTAATCCATTTGAATGGAGTTATCTATTATAGTGGGATATTTCATTGAATCTATCATCAATTGAGCATATTTTCAATAACTCTAGGTTTCAAATGTTATTGGGATTCTCATTCCTTGGAATAATTCCATCACCCAACTCCATAGTTCCTTTCTTTTTCTCTTTTGCGATTTTTTTTTTCTTATAATATTTTTAAGTTTTTCTCATAATAGATAACACTCACAACAATCTAGGACTCTAACCCTAGAATATCTATATGATTGTTTAGATTCAAAGATTAACACGATACTTTTTAGAGAGTTTTATTTCACCATAGTCCAATCACTCCATCAAACTACAACAATGATAACGTGATCCTTTTTAGAGGGTTTTATTCCACCACAGTCCAATTACTTCAGCGATGATAACATGACCCATTTTTAGAGTTCTTTCAGGGTTTTATTCCACCTCATTCCAATTACTTCAGCGATGAAAGCACTTCATGTATGGAGGAAATCACTTAAATAAGCGAGGCCGGATACTAAGCTAATTGCCTTATTTTTTATTGGTAAATGTAATAATTATTATAAAAAATATCTTCTCAAACATATAATTAGGAGATCAAAATCATTTTATATTCACTCACTTGGGATTTAGGAAAAAAAAGGTAAATGATAATAATTATTATAAAATAATATCTTCTCAAACATTGTTATTTTAATTTCTTCTAAAGTTACTAAGTGATGAATTTAAAATCATTTGATATAGTTAAATTATAAATTTCTATCTTAAATGTTGTAGACAAGGAATGCATTCATATTATAAGTAGAGAGATGCAAAACATTATTACAAAATGCTAACGACGAAGTCCTTATGTCTTTGATCAATCTTTTCTTTGAGCTAATGGAATTATGTATGCTATCAATCAATAAATGATGGAGCTATGTCTCTATCAATCTCTTATTTGATATAACTCTAAATAAATATGTGAATCATGCCTCAAACTCGATGAAATACCCAATCTGTCTGAATCGATAGAAATCTTAACATTTGAAAAATTGCAGTGAGTCTGCATGGTGAATGGGCTCTTGTATGGACTACCTACCTAGTTTTGTAAATGAATCCAAGAAGTTAGAAGCCCTTAGGAATGGATTTATACAAGAGGATGAAAACCAGCTAGACATCGATTTATATATACATTTCTACACCCATAGCATGTGGGTTTTTCATTGATAGATGTCGCTCGAATCGATTATTCTAGTTGGTTTTTTATTTATTGTTGCTAGATTGGTCACACACACCTGTACACCAGGGAATTCGTTAGGCCAATCCCACCTGGATCTACTCGAGCCAACATAGACGACAAAATATCTACTCGAGCCAACACAGACGACAAAATATGTTACTGTTCGCTATAGATTGATGGAAGATTTTGAATGTAATAGTCGATTGGAAGACAACAAGGCTGAAGGGATTAAGAATATTCAGGACAACGAATAAAGTCCTCTTTCCTTTGCAAATGCTCTAGTTGTCTTTGTGCCTTACATTTGTTGAATTCTTTGGACTTTTAAATATACTTCTCTATCACCTAAATTTATTAATCTAATAAAAAATTGACTTTATCAGAGTTGAGTTTCAGTTTACATCAACATTTTCATTATTTCTTCTTTCCTCTCGGAGGGTTAAATTATTTGTTAAAATCCTCACCTTTAACCTTGTCTTAGTCGACTTGTAACTTCAATCTGAATCTGGAGTTTCTATAAAAGAAAAATTATTTATTTATGTTTGTTAAATACGATTTGTTATTTACCAATCATTTATTTATGTTTGTTAAATCTGATTTTTTATTGAAGGTATTGTTTCACTATCTGTTCTATGCCTTACTCTGATAGAGAAATTACAAGAAAGCGGGTCGATGCGGCTCACTAGTGTAGCATTGTCTTAGTATGGTGTTTGCATGTTTATTCCATCGTTTATATTCCCAAAAAAAATCTCACTCAACCGATGTTAAATCTCAGAATTTATTAAAGTGTGAGATAGTAATTATTCAGTGTATTCTGGGGGCAGTCGACTCATAATCCTGCCTTCTGCGTTATATTATTCAGTGTATGAATTTTAGTTTCCTTA
>ML795142.1:9619-20189 GCA_009831015.1 Picea engelmannii
TTACCACAGTATTGAAGGCGTTCAAATGCTCTGCCACCGAGTCTCCATCTCTCATCCTCAAGTTATACATCTTCTTTCTCAGGAATAGTTTATTTACCAGGGACTTAGACTGATACAAATTCCCCAACTTTTCCCATAAATCTCTAGTTGTAGCTTCCTCTGACACATTCAGTAATACTGAATCGGAGAGACATAGTCGAATTGTGCTCTTTGCCTTCCGATCCATCTTTTTCCAGTCATCTGCAGAAGTTCCTGTAGGTGTCGTACCTGGATCTACCGCAATCCATTGATCTCTATCCACCAAAATATTTTCCATCTTGAGCTTCCACAGCTCAAATATTTTCCCATTAAAATTCTCAATCTCCATCTTCGAATTGCTTGCCATTTCTTTTCACCTGAAAAACAATACCGCAGATCTCCCACTGTAACAAGGCTTATCACAGTCTCGAGCCAAACCCTTGACGACAAAGGCGTCCCCCTGAAGCCAATAAAGCTCTGATACCAAATGTGAATTCTAACCTTGTACAATATCTATTGCAAACTGATATTAAGAAAAGAACAGAAAAGATACAATGGCAAATACAAAACATTACACAGAGATTTTTCACCTGGAAACCCAAACCGGGAAAACCAGCATATATTATATTCATACATTGTTTTACATTGTTTATATACAATATACATATAGGAGCCAGCGGCATCCAAAACCCTAACTCAATGACCTGGATTAGTCCAAAACCCTAATTCCTTAACCGGAACTAGAAAACCATCGGCAAAAAACCATGTGCCGAAAACCACCTAATATCATGTGGTCCCGGTAATATGTCGTCCCGGAAATATGTCGGCCTGGCGAAAATATGTCGGCCCAGAAATATGTCAGCCCGGCGAAAATATGTCGGCCCGAAAAAAAAAATTCGGGGGCACTGCGTTGCCCCCCTGCACCCCCCCTCTAACCCCCCTACGCGCCCGGCATAGGCGCTCAAACACTGCTACTCGTGCAAAGAATATAACACATACCCAACAGTATTAACATGTATCATCATCATAGGCACACAGGCTATCTCATGATCACATAGATCAATTTACAAGCAACATCACCACTATCAGTATCATCTGATAGCATCGATTGCATCATCTCTCGAGGCCATACTCCATATGAGTAATTGGGAATGATGTTGAATAAGTCACTCACTCAACAGAGTGATACAAGGACCATTCTTCTAATCCAGCTCTATGTCCTAGAAGAATAATTGTCCCAACAAATGTTGAATGTCCTCAATGGCTTAAGAACCATCTTCTCCACTACATCATCTCTAAGTTGTATGATCATATATAAGTTGTACTAGCATGATTCTTTGCATCATATCTAATATGTATTGGCATGATCATATCTAGCATGATGTGGAGAACCATCTACATCATATCTAAGTCGTACTAGCATGGTGTCAATGCACCATCTCTAAGTTGCACTCGCATGATGTAGATCAATGCCTCTGTATCATCTCATTATCCATCTAGCTGGTAATCATCTCCAACACTAGTGGTAGTCTCCATGGCAATCAGAACAATTCCATCCAATAGAACACAATTGTGTATATCCATAGTAGTACACAACTACTTTCCAGTGGTACATAACCACTCCTAGTAGCACACAACTACTAACTAGTGACACACAGTCACTACCAGTGGAGCACATCCACCACCGTAGAATACAGCTATTGTCCAGAGACATACAGTCTCCACAAAAATCATATCATCTTATATCATCCTACATAAACAATATCATGATACAAATTGAGTCATTTTGGCCATTCCTCCACTCACATCTATGAAATTTGGAAGAGAATCTACCCTCGGAAATTTAAACATCATCCATAGGCTATCTAGACTATTCTTCTCAAGCATAGAAGAATAATTCTCCCTGATTTATGAACATGGACAATTCACATAACTGGGCCATTATTCTGACACTAATCATAGTGAAACTTGGAGAGAATGAGTCTTCTCTAGGGAATTATTGTCCCAGATTGTTGAACCTGGACTATTCACCTAACTGGGCCATTCTTCCATCACTAATCATAGTGCAACTTGGAGAGAGTGTGTTTTCCTTGGGGAATGACTATCCCTGATTGTTGAACCTATACCATTCACCTGATTGGGCCATTCTTCCGCCACTAATCACATTGCAATCTGGAGAGAATGAGTGTTCCCTGGGGAATGAATGTTCGAACCATTTCTTATGGAAATGATTGTCCTGTATCAACCTCCTATAATGGACCATTCTTCTAAACTACTCACAACTGTGAACTTTGAAAGAATGACTTCCCGGAGAGGTGAACCATTTTTCTTGACCACTACTCAGAGTGACTGCCAAGAAGAATGATTTTCATATACCATTCCCCCACATTGGCCACAAGGGGAATCGTTGTCTATGGTAGATCAAAAATCTATGGGACCATTTTCATTACGAAAATGATTGTCCAATCTGGACCATTTTTCGAACTGGAAAATGATCATCCGTCAGAAATCTTGGACCACTTTTCGAACTGGAAAGTGACTTCCCAACCTGGACTATTTTCCAAACTAGAAAATGACTTTCCATGTATCAATAACATATCAGTCCTCCCTCCCAACCTTGGAGTAATCACTTCCTTTTCTAATAAGGAAGTCATCTCCACGAGTCCCAGCTTGTACCTTAAGTATGAAAACGTTTCATCTTGGACAGAGACTTTACCAAAATATATGTTATCTACTCATTTGTTGAGATATACTAGAGAACCACTTCTCCCCTCTGGACTCTATCATGGAGAAAATAATACTTGATCTCAATGTGCTTTGACCTGCCATGAAAAACCAGGTTCTGGAAAGTTTCACACAACTCTAATTATCACAATATATCACGGTCGAATCCAGCACCTGATCAAACAGTTCAGAAACCGACTTACGGAGCTACACTACTTCCATACAAGCATCACAAGTTGAAATATATTCTTCTTCTACAATGTTGAGTGCAATATACTTTTGCTTCCTACTAGCCTGTGATATCATGGCAAGGCTCAAACTGAAACATATCCAAGAAGCATTTCTTCCATTATATGTACTCCCTACCCAATCTAAATCGATAAATCCATGCAGTTGTATATCATAACTCAAACGTCCCACAACGAAAATATCTAGTCGAGTATTATCCAAATATATTAACAAGTCATTCAATTGTTGATACAGGGATGGGTCTACTAGATCAGAGTCTCTCAACTTCCTCAAGTCTGTCATCATGGGATTTTTCCATGGATTTGCAATCCAACATCCCACACTTCTGAAGAACCATTTCAATACACTTCCTCTGTCATAGGAATTTTTCACCATGCTTTTGTTGTACATGAGAGGCTCTGCACCAGATTGCTTGAATCCATACAAGGTCTTCTTCTATCTTCATACATGGGTCTCTTTCTGGTACACCTCAAAACCTTGAGGTTGTTTTATGTGCTTCTTCTTCAATTACTCTACTGAGAAGAATAGTATTTACATCCATCTGATGTAAACTCCAACCCATGGTTACTGCAGGAGATATATTGGCTCAGGTAGAGGTATATCTGGTTACTGGAACAAGTTGTCATCATAGTCTTCTCCCTCCTTATGGGAGAACCCTCTATCCCTGAATCTCGCCTTGTCTCTATCAATTCTTCCATTTATAAGTCTTTTTCACTATTTCTCACATACATTGTTCTTCATCACAACTTCCTTCTTCAACATTGGAGTCCATGGAATCTTCTATAGATTCCATTCCCTTCCTTCCTAAAGGTTCCAACTTCTTCCTTTCGTCATAGGAACATAAATGTAGATGGAAAACCAGGGATATTCAAGGATTATTTTCGAAGAGGACTTCTTCTAGATTCAAGTTGAACACGTGTTACTTATCATGGATAATACTTCCAATGAAGAACATGGATAGATACTTCATAGTATTCATGGATTCTTCAATGGATCATATTATTTGGCATTATCTCCCTCCTAATTTCGACTTCATGCTTGAATGAGAAATATGCATGCTCTTCTTTTGGAATTATGTAATCAGCTCCCTCCATCGGAGAGAGTCCATGCTTTTGTCTGCATCCTTCTTTCTTTCTGCAAAGTGTCACAAGTATATTCTAGTTTCCTCTTGATTATTGACTTCTTTTTTAGTCTGAATCCCTCTGAGTCTCTTTAAGTTGGTTTCTATTTGTTTTGATTTCTTCCCATCTGGTAGTATTTACAAGCATTGTGTCATCCTTATAAACTTCTTCTTGGACAGCTTCCACAAATATTGTTCATCAAACATATTTCACAAGGGTACCTGCCCGAAACAAGAACAACAAGAGAAAACAAGAAATATATCTCTAGAGGAAATGTTAGTTCATCTTGCAAACAATTATAATAAGCATATATATCAATGGTATTCATATGCATTCAAGTATTCATTGCATCTAGCAATAATAGAACCTTTCAAATGTTTCTTTCACAATTTGTAATGTAGCAACTATCACCCTTGATATATACAAATTTGAAGCTTAACAATTTAATCAAGCCTGGAACCTGAAGCCTCAACTTCTATGGAGGGTGTACTTGTTCCTCTGAGTGCATTAAATCCAATATTACAGCTTGGACAAGGTCTCTAATAATTTCCCTGCAAACACACTCATGTTGTGCTAGATGATATAACTTGGATAGCATATACAAGTGCATACCTTTGAAGTCTTGTAGCATTGTCTAGCTTGTCTTACAATATGAAACTATATACCATCTTTACAAGAGGATATTAGAAACTGAATCAGAGAATTGATGATTAGAACAAGCTAGAAACTCTAAAATTTCAACTTTGGCCACAAAAGCAATTTGACCAAAAGTCAACCTTTGACTTTGACCATTCAAACTTTAACTTTGACTTTGACCAAAAATTCAAACCGTATGTTTTTGCTAGATGAGGGTACCAAGAGGTGTGTTAGGCTAGGGTGCACTAGGATGTCAAGGAATTAGGTCAAATGATTCATCAAAAGTGCCCGAACACAAGGCTTAGGGTTTGCTACAGTTGCATAATTAGAAAACCTAGTTGCAGCTATAACTGGTGTCATAACGAGCTTAACAAATAACTTCCCAATCTATCTTCCAGTGGTTAGACTATTTGAAGATAGTTTGGGCCCATAAAATGTTAGAATAAAAGAGATGTGCTCATTTTACCATAGACAATATCACTATTGTCACCCAACCATAGGCATGCAGCCACCCCCGAGCACCATAACCTTTTCTAGATAAAATGATTCTAGAAGTAGCACTAGAACCAACAGATAACCAAGAGAGATCATCTTTCTCCAAACATAGCTCACCAAACAGAAAGTTTCAAAGCCATAGAACAAGAACAATACTCAGCTACAACAGTTGTAATTGCAATTGCACTTACCAAGAATACCACCAAGAGATACTAGAGGATAGGGCACACATCTTAGGCTATATGGTGCTAGAGAGAGAGACCAAGAAATATCCCAGAAGATCCACCTTTCATCCTTGCAGTTGCAACTCCAAACTTGCGCCAAACTTGAATCTGGGCCAACTTTTCCTTTTAGAATATAATACTTTAATATTAATTCTTTTACAGAGCCGAATTGTCTTCTAGGGTTTCTACACATCTTCTTAGGGTTTCTCTTGTTTCTGAAATATTATGTTCTAGAAAAATGTTACACATGGAGGTTAATACTTCCTGCAGCTACCATAATATCAACACCTACAACTCAGATCCTTCTTGTTGCACTCTTTAATCAATTTCCTATGGTTTCAAGTGATTAAATTGTCCATTCCTGAATGGAAAATTGATGACTGATTACCTACCTTTCTTAGCCTACATCATGGTGCATCCATGATTGAGTCTATGTGTGTCACTAGCAACTTTCATTACACATACCATGCTAGCATGCATGTTTTTCACCTTGATTTTATGACTAACCTTGATCATGAAAGTATTTTTTATTGTTAAGTGGGTTAAGTGCATCATCTACAAGGCACAGGTTAGCTCTAAATTGCATCGAAGATCAAAATTGGTACTCTTGTACCATACTTAGTGGAAAGTGCTCCAAATGCCAATTAGTTGTTTTTGTGGGATAATATTTATCATCCACCGACATATGACTTTAGTTCTAATTGATGGATTAAGAGCCTATATAAAACATATGTCGTAGGAAGTAACGAAACTGAATTCAGGAAAAGAAATAGCGATAACGAGGTCTGAATTTTCATTAAAAAAGTCTTTGCTCACAATTTTGAGTACTGGTCAAAGTGGATTTTTCACTCTTGAAACAAGCTAGATGTGTGTTTTATGGGATGATGATTCCAACATCACTGACATAATCAAAATTGGAGGTCTAGAAGTGTTAGAATGATCACCAAGGATTTCCCATCAAGCAAGCCTCATTAACCGTGAACTTCATTAAACATGAATCTACTCAAATGGTTGAATGAAGTTGCAAGGTATTTCACTAGAATCCCCTCCTTTTTCTCTCCACATTGCAAAAATGACGCCTCAAATAGACATTGTATGAGAAAGTTATGGACTTTTGAACTCAAGCTCTTGTTGTTTTTTACCGACAAAAAAGACACTTGGAAATTTTTCAATTTGTCTTCCTTCATGGGGGAGTTTGTCTTCATCTTGTCAATAGATAGACGAGTTTATGCTCATATTTATGATACATAGGAGAGTTCATGCTCATATTTTCGATACATAGGAGAGTTTGTGCTCATCTTATTGATGCAAGAGTTCGTGCTTTTCTTACTGACACATGAGTTCATGCTTTTCTTGTCGACACATGAGTTCGTGTTTTTCTTGCCAACACATGAGTTTGTGCGTTTCTTGGTGACACATAGGAGAATTCGTGTTCATATTTCCAATACATGGGAGAGTTCGTGCTCATCTTTCTGACACATGAGTTTGTTCTTTTCTTAGCGACACATGAGTTCGTGCTTTTCTTGCCGACACATAGAGGAGTTCATGCTTATCTTATCGACATAGGAGTAGGACCCTCCAAAACTTTCTTTTGTATTTTGGTCATAACGTTTGAATCCAATGCCTATTTTATGCATTCCTTATATAGTTGGAAAGGTCTTTATGATATCTTCAACTTCACAGTTATATGATTTCAAATATTCCTCACCAATTGTTCACATTTTTTAGGATTAATATCTGGCACATTGGCAAAAGCCCCGAAGAGCACAGTACTTCAACCAAGAGAAACCAAGAGAAAAGCAACCAGTAATCAAACTCGGGGAAGCATATATGAACTTTCACTTGTTTAATGCTTCATTTCTATAGGTTCGAATGTGTGGTTTTGAAAGTTTATTTCAATATTATTCTATGGTCACTCATCTATTGTGTGTTGAATGGTGCGAGGTAACAATACTAAAGGAAGATCATACTCAACAATCTAGATAGGCAGCATGTGAGGTGACAAAACCATGAAGGCACAATATCTATGCATTAAATAAATCTACAAATATGCAGCAGTACCCTCATAAATACGATCTATTGCCAAAATTGATGATACAGCAACAACAATGGTTGTTGCAATAGCAAGGGAACATCAAAAGGGAATCAAACTCAAATAGCCAAAGAAAAATTATGAATCCCATGATGGTCGAATATCAAACTCTGAAGGAGAAGCGTTTCCCAATGTCTAGACCAGTCATCATGGTGGGTGAGGTGCACTATGGACAAAATCTATGATGGTCCACCAACACTAAAAGACAAATTTGAAATGTAACTGCATATTATGCATTAAATTATAAACATTTCTATTGTCCTTTTTCTCTCATCATTGCGAAGAGGATAAGGAAAAAAAATTGTAAATGAAAAGTCATGGGGGAAGGAAGAACGACAATAGTCAATTTGAACTTCAATAAATATGGGGATTGTATACGAGTAAAGGGCTTTTGCGTCTTGGATCTTTCATGTACTATTATTGAAAATTTTAATGAGGAGAAGCCTATTTGGCCAAGTTATTTTCTAGAGAACTATGATTCTCGTCTTGGACGTATTGTGGACTATTCCTTTGCGTTTTTCTCAACACTCGGTTTGTGTAAGGATGTACTTCATATTGTAGATTATTCTTATGTATGTTGGTTTCATTCTTATTTATGTTCTTTAGGGAATATTTGTTTGAATTTGTGGGCATAGAACTGTTAATGATTGTTTAAATGCTAGACTATTTTGCGTATGCAATTATCTATTCATATTATTGTCTTTGCTATGTGTGAACTATTTTACATACCATTGACAAGAGCATGGCTAGTTGTATGTTTGCTTTCTGGTTACCATAGTGTGATACCCCGAATTGTTAAAAACAATTATGACTTATTTTTAATTGTGTTATTTTGATTTGATGGATCTTTAAGATCAACACAATATATTTTTTTGTATTTGATAATAAAAGGGGCTCGTTGAGTAAGATTGTTAAAAGAGGGAGTTACTAATCCATTAAGAGGAATGACCAGTGGCAGCAGTGAGACACAAGTGGTAAATCCATTTGAGTTTAACTCAAACTGGCAGAGACAAATCCTAGATTTCTAGGAAATCAGAACAGACAAGTGTGGGATTAAAAATTGGCAAGTGATCAAAGAGAAGGAGGCTCATACATGTGTCAAAAGACCTAGGAAAAAATAAATAAAGGGTACACAAAGGGAATGGGATGTCATTATGTGTACATGAAGATTTAAATGTAAAAGAAAGTAATATCTTGTACATTACAGGAAAAGAACATTCTTGACTTGAGCTCTCATTTCTGAAAGAAGCCACAATGGTCATTGCCTCTTTTGGATCAGGAGACTTAGCTCAAGGGTGACAAGGCAAAAGGTTGTTTCTGCTCTCATCTATGGTTGGGAGCAGCAGTCTTACCCAACATGTTTTCCCCTAGTTCGATAGTATTAGGTTCAATTGTTTTTAATTTATGTTTATGTAATTTCTTTATAAGACATAATTTCGTTCTTTATATTTTGGTGATGTTATTTTGAACTATAATTTATACTCTTAGCACAAAAATTGTCTAGATAATGTTATTTATCTTCATGTTTATAAGTTGGAAACGTCTACTCAATTTCTATAGATGTAGATCTACCAACTTTTATATCCAGCGATAGATTTATTAAATTAAATATCTACATAGTAATAAAAATTTGTGTATAAATGCATTAGCTATAGGCATTAAAACAACTAAGGGAAACATTAAAGACAAATAGAGTTAATTAAGCTTGGCGTGATAATCTAGATACAATAAGACTGAAGTCAACAAGATCTAATATTTGATCTTAGAGTAAATAAATAAATAAAATATAGATCATACAAGACTCTTAGAATTACATCAAGTTGGGAAAACCTTTTAAAGATATACTGAAAATTATAGCAGAGAGCTTTACTATTGCTACGAAAAAAAAGATACATATCTAATATTGACAGAGAAAAAGAACCCTTTTGGGATTACGGTGTACAATTATTGATTGTCACCAAGAGAACATCTATTACGAGTCGATAACCCTATTTATAAACATAACAAAACCTTGAATTACCTTGCTCAGGTAAAATCGAGTTATTAGTCCACAACATACTCTTGTATTTACCATGTAGGAAAGGAAAAATTTTAACAATAAACATTTGTTCAAAGAAAAAAAAGACCACGGTAAAAACTCGTAATTTACTATATGAAATAGGTATAATTATTATCATGGGTAAATTCCCTCTGAATAAGTCTTGTGGTGGTCGAAAAGGATATGCGTAAAGTAACTCCAAACTTCTATGCGACCTGTAAACATATAGTGATATAAATTAGATTAAACCCTAAGTAATATTATTTCTACATATGTTGAATATAGCAAAAGGTACCTGGTAGATTTCATAACGGTGTAATATATTGTAGTATTCCACCACCAAAGTAAGTTGTCAAAATGGATTCATGATCTTATGGGTACCCTCCAGAAATAAGCAAGGGCCCAGCATTAGAACAACAACCAAACAATATCTCAATCTCCAAACTACTAAATATAAAAATTGAGTAACGACAACAAAAATCTAATTAAACACATTGAAATGAATAAATAAACAAACCCTGAGATCCCCAGACCCGACCGAAGAATTATATTATATACGCAGGGCATAATAGGTTGAATTCACAAGTTTAATTCAAAATGCAACCCAGATAAAAACCCTAAATGTAATTATTCAAAGAACTGTAAATGCCTTGTGAAACCGATTATCAATTTTCAGTGAAGCCGCAAAGGCATTTTAAATCGAAAACCCTTTTATAATATCAGGGAGAAACTAACCCAATAACATAAAGGCTCATATATGAAATGATTAACTAGTACCGAAAACTATTGAAGAAATTAACACGGAATAGCGACCAAGAGTCGAACCTTCCAGAATATTGATATTGAGGGTCGAACGAAAACAAGACTACAATAATTAAAACCCTCTAAATGTATATCAGTAAGTGAAAAATGCACTATAAAGGAATTTTGTAAGTACCTAGTGAGATTGAATATCATTAAAGAATTCTATCGA
>ML795142.1:29113-53077 GCA_009831015.1 Picea engelmannii
AACGTTGAAAGAGGATTATCTTGGTTGTCTAGTTCTTCACTTGGTTCAGGGTGTTGAGCTAAGTGAAGGGCTAAGTCTCATCCTTTGATTGTCTTCGAAGTCATAATCATCAAATCATGCTCCTGAATTTTGGCAACCCAATGTGCAAGTTTTCCTGAAAGATAAGTTTGTGAAAGTAGAAACTTGATAGCAGGCAAAGGGACTTTTACGTGCATATGTTTGCCCAAAATAAAATGGCGAAATTTTTCTATAGCCTTGACAAGAGAAAGAACATATTTCTCAATATATGAGTATTTGATCTTGTCGTCTGATAGACTTTGACTCATGTAGGATACATGTTTTTCATTGTTTTGGTCATCACATTGTAAGAGGATAACATAAATTTCTTCTTCGGTGGCATTGGTATATATGATAAAGTATTTCTCAAAATTTGGTTTCGCCAAAACCGATGCAGAACTGATTGCTTTCTTAATCCTAAGGGAAGCATTCTCGACATCATTTGTCCAAGAAAAAGAATGATCTTGCTTCAGAATATTATGGATTGGTTTAACCATGACAACAAAATCAGGAACAAATCTACGTACAAAATTAATAATGCCCATGAAAGCTTGAACTTCTTTCTTGGAGATGGGGGCAGGGAGGTTTAGAATGTCAGTGATCCTCTCAAGATCTATACTTATTCCTGAATAAAAAACAATGTGATCAAGGATCTTTCCCTTCATGACACCGAAAATAGATTTGGAAGGATTTGAAGAAATGCCAAACTTTTTGTAGCGCATGAGAACTTTTCTAAGATGACCGAAATGATCCAACCAGTTTTTAGAATAAACAACCAAATCATCAAGATAAACTTGGATAATCTTACCGATTGGATCGTCAAAATATATCTACATAGCTCTTTGAAAGGTGACACCTACATTAGATAAGCCAAAATGCATGCGTTCATAAGCAAATGTGCGCCAACGTGTAGTAAATGTGGTTTTATACATATCAATCCTTTTTACCTTGATTTGATTATACCCAGAAAAACCGTCAAGTAAGGACATCATTTGAGACCCTGCAACCTATTGTAGAATCATTTCCGTATTGGGAAGCGGAAATTGGTCTTTGACACTTGATCTATTTAATGCATCAAATTGACAGATAATTGGATATGGCCGGTAGTTTTCCGAACATGGACCAGATTTGAAACCCAGTCGGAATACTTAACTAGAAAGATTATATTAGCTTTCAACAATTTTTCCAATTCTTTCCTAATAGTGGCTCTGAGCGCAGGGTTAATAGGTCTTTGTCTTTTCCTATCTGGTTTTACCCCTTCCTTGATAGGAATGCCATATTGTATGAGAGCAGGATCAAAACCACGAAGATCCTCATATGACTAGGAAAAAACATCTTGAAATTCATGGAGAAATTCTGTGAATTTTGCTTTGTCTTCATCAGAACATTGGGCACCTAATTTAATGATCTTTGGAGATTCGAGTGTCCCAATATTCAAGGAAATGGTATCACCAACTTTCCTTTTTGACTCCTCTTCCTTATGTGTTTCCTTGTTGCCTACATAACTTGATGAAAATGAACTTTCGAGAGGAGTCATACCCTTAGGAAATTTATCATCTTCAATCGAGATGATTTCTTTGGGCTTAAACGGTTCATTTTGTATGAAATCACAAATGCCTTCATCACTCGATAAAACCTGTCATGATTCTATGTTATCAAGGATGTGAGGACGATATAGAGATTAGAACGTACAATCAGGTCTTTGAGGTAAAATTTATCAGGTAGGAGATGCTGCAAATATAACTAACCTATCAGCCATTGAATTAAGTTCCCTCTTCACATGAGTGATGTTAAATGATAATAGAGTTGAAATCAACATCCAAACAACTTGGGTATAACGTCTAATTAAATTGTTGTTTGCTACATAAATTTTTCGTATGATATTCACAACAAGTTTAGAATCACCAAAGACTGTAAGGTCGCCACAATCGAGGTTATATGCATTTTCGATGCCTAACAATAAGGCCTCAAACTCGTCAACATTGTTTGTGAAAGAAAATTCCAACCTATAAGAGAAATTGTAGATATTACCTATAGGAGAATATAGAATGATGTTGGATCCATGACCTTCGTTTGAACATGAGCCATCAAAATGCATGTGCCACATGCCATCATCGAAATCAACTGGTTCAAGTATAGTGTCACCTTCATCGACAAAGATAGAGTACACCCCCAAATATTCCTCGAGGTAATTTACATGGGGTTGGGGGACGATTTCTATATACGATGAAATTCCTCCTTCCCTAAGGACTATAATGTTATTTCTGTTTCGAGGGATGGGCAAATGTGTACCATCGAGTGAAAGGTATCCACCAGTTGAGGCTTGCCAATATATCCCTAAAATAATTGAATAGTTACTCACCGACATATCGATTACTTGGATGTTGAGGGTTGTTCTTATCTCAGGATACACACAAAAAACTAAGGTTAAGTCCTTGATTTCACCTCTAGTTGATTGCTGGAAGCTATTATAAGATAACATGATTCTAGATTTTTTTGTTAGTGCAATATAAGCCAAGCTCTTCCATGATAATTTTAGACATTACACTTGGACCAGACCTACCATCAATTAGGAAACAATGGGCTATTTTATCCATGATTTTTACTAAAATATAGAAAGGGGGATTTTTTTATAGGGTTCCCGAAATTATCTACACCTATCTTATTTATAGTTGAGTCCTCTTCCTTTGACTCTTCAAATAGATTGGCTATAGTAGAAATCTTTCCTTCCATGAAGTCCTTGAGATGATTTTGTTGTTCTGGGACGAAAACCATGTACAAAAGAGTAGCATTAGCTTTGGTATTAGCCAACTGATTTAGGGTATTGTACTTAGACGAGGGAAGAGGAGAAGACACTCCTTGATTATCCGAAGTTCTGACAACTTATGTATCAACACTTTGAGAAGATGAGCTTGGGGCAGAAGAAGTGCAGGGAATATCAAATTTTCCCTTGGCAGTGTAATATTTATTCCTTGTATTGATTACCATAACATCCTCTGGTTCATCCCAATCTAAAACAATGGTGGTAGTATCAGGCCTTTTGCCAAAGATCTTATCTCTAACATTCTTTTTAACCTCGCAAGTATTCTCATCATGATTTTCTTCATAGAAATTACACCAAATGCGAGTCATTATGGCCTTTGGCTGAAAAGTGTTTTCATTCGTTCTTCTAAAAGGTGTTAGGGAAGAAGAAGAAGCCCCAAGGGAAGAGGAAGAAGAAGTTACTTTCCATTCGTAAGCTATCATACTATTGTTCATATCTTGCATGAGTTGTAGAATGGAAGACATATATGTTTTCTTGACCAAGTCTCCCTTAGGAAGACCCATTCTTTCAAGTTGGTCTTCATATTCTAGGCAAGCCTGAAGGGAAGAACCGAGATTGTCGATAGCCTTCTCTTCAAGTCTATGATGATATAGAGAAGGTAATGCATTATAATAATGCATGCAAGCATCTTGATTTTGAGGACATATTAGTTCATGGATTTGATTATATAGTTTGGTGAAATGACGGTTAAAAGATTTTATGGTTTCACCATCCTTATAAGAAATATTGTTGTATTCCCTTAACTGCTCAGTTGAAATCTTGGGTTGTCCATAATTGGATTTGAACCAATAAATAATTCTTCCCAAGTTGAAAGGATTTTGGGAGGGAGGTCAAAGAATTCTGCTGTGACTTTCCCTTCGAGAGAATTGAAAAATAAACACATGTAAGTGTTGTTATCGTTAGCCCCAATGTTATGAAAAGCATTAGAAAATTCTACCAGGTGTTCATTTGCAGTAACAGTACCATTTCCCGAGAAACTAGGTAAATGATCCTTGAATTTTGGTAATGGGTGGGTCGCTGGTGCGAGATTCAAGGGAGAAGACACATGCCATGGGGTGGTTGTAGCATCTTCCTCAAATTGGAAAAGTCCATATTTCTTTATGACCTTAGCATGACTAGTAGTGGATTAGATAGGGACTTGATGACTATGAATACTACCAATCACTGATGAAGTAGAAGGTTGCGAGGAGGAGGAACCTCTGGTGCCACTACCACTACCCGCAAATGTCATGTTGAAAGTGATAGGTATGGGTGATGCAGATGAACTAGTAGAATTAGATAAGGATCGCCTAAGAGCACTTCATTGAGTTGATAAGACAATTTTCCTCCTTCGTATTTCAAAAATAGGGGTAGCTTTAGGGGATAACCCTATTCTCCTTCGTGAAATGCGAGGATTAAAGGACATGAAGTAAAAGATTGAAGATGTAGGAAAAGGGAGGTTACTGTTGATTTTTGGGCTGCCTTTGCCTGACTTCCCAACATTCACGTATGTTTATGTCCCTTATAAATATTTCCCAAGAGATTTCAAGTTC
Organism: Picea engelmannii; assembly: GCA_009831015.1. Lineage (NCBI taxonomy): Eukaryota > Viridiplantae > Streptophyta > Pinopsida > Pinales > Pinaceae > Picea > Picea engelmannii. The sequence continues at coordinate 33,527 of ML795142.1, forward strand.
AGCACAAGTACTAGCAGTTTCTAAAATAATGTTGAATAAAGTTAATGAAATGTTGGTTTGGTCATCAAGACCGTTTCCAATATTGGGTTGTCTCTAATAGGTACTGTCATGGAAAAAAAAACCAGTCAAAGAGTAATCACATGAAACAAAAAAATGAAATATAATTGTGATACAATCAACCAGAGAGATATGGAAGATCTCCCCAGTATGGTCGCCAAATAAATGTTGAGGAAAAAGGTATGAGGAACCTTACTCAAGCATTTTTAGATCTTGTTGGGATAAAGCAAGATAGTTTTGGGAATGTTACTTGAGGTTTATAGCCTTAAAATAAAAAACAATCACTTAATCCACATGTATTAAGTACGAGGGACCAAGGCTGGTTTTATATATTATATGTAACTATGCAAAAGACAAAAAAATAAGCAAGAATTTAAATAAGTGTGTATATGGATAAAAGACAAAGATAAAAACAAAATATGAACCACATCATCGAGATACACATGTGAGACTGAAATCAGAAATCTGATTTTTATATTGATTTCATTTTGAGATACAAGGCTGAATTCTCTTTATAAACCCTTGCAAGGGTAGGGACCAAAGCCATATTTAGAAGCCTCCAATGGGCACCATACAAAAAGACTCTGACATCAAAATAAATTTGAAGTTAAATATCTGGATCAACTTGCCACAAAATGTTCTCACTTGACTCTGCAAAATATTCTTTATCAGTCATGAAATTTAATCCATAAACAAACAAGAACACACAAACTGCCAAAGATAAATTAAACACCTTTAAAGACAAGCTGCTGGAAAATATGATTCAGTTTTGAGTCTTGCTGCCTTCAATAAGACCTTGTTGTCATCAAGATGGTTAAGCCTTCTAGTAAACTCAGAATGAAAGAAGAATGGAAGTATCTCACAAGTAAAGAGCAAACCTTATAGCATAATTTCTCCTTCTATTCTATCTCTCTCTCTCTCTTTTTTTTTTTATAGATGTCTATTTAAACTAGCAAAACGTTTTGTAGGAAACCGTTTACAAAGTCATTTGAAACCAGATTGCCTCAAGCCAGCATGGGAGGATGAGAAAACAAACATAAATCCATCGACCTTTCATTATATAAAATTTATATCACAACCCCAATACTTTCTTCATAAACATACTGGGTTTGAAACCTCAATGCGAAACTGGTAGTCATCATTTTTTTCAAAACCATATAACCTCAAAATCGACCAAACCCTCATAAATAAATAACAAACGAGCCAAGATTTCATGGATATAACCAATCCTTCCCACTGTCGAGTCAACATAATAATGAATATCAAAACCAAAGTTTGAATTTACTAACTCTCCATATATAGGATATAAAAAAAACCGAGGCCTGAGTGGGCACATGGGCGAAATATTTTGAAATGGGGCTTCAAAGCAAAACAATAACACATTTCTTCCAAAACAAACCTTTCCGCAAACCTCATAAAGTGGCCGCAAGGCAAATACACAGGTCTCCAATATATTTTCAAACAGTGGAATGATAATATGAAGGACCAAAAATCTTCCAAGGACTGGGTAGAGGGCATGGAATTACGTAATAATCACAAAAACCCAACTATTCTTTTTATTTCACAGAGAAAACCCTTCGAAATTTAATCACAGGAAATGAGTGAAACCAAATGTATTCACCATAATCATTTGCCAACAGTGATACCATAATAAGCAACATTGATTCTAGGCTTAACACAACCATAACTTCAAACATAATGGAATTCCAAACAAATTTCCCAGCTTGAAACGTTAAATACCAACAAGAAGAAACCTCATTTACATGTAATTTGCAAAGCCAAAATGCTCACATACATCCACTGTAATCTTCGGAAAGAAAACACACTTTGTATTAAAAATATAAGAGACAACATAATGATTTTATTCGGAGCAAAGTTATAGTTCATGAATGGAGAGATAAGAGCCAACATACCTGTAAGGAGAATGCTAGAAAGCTAACGAGCACCACTATTCTTCCAAAGGCCGAGAAAAATTAGGGCAATACTAGCCAGAGCAACCAAAAAAATGTGAGTATAGTGAAGATGGCGACTTCGAGGTAGCGTAAGAATGTCATGTAGTAATTGCACATCGTTTCCCACATTAATTTCCATCCACGATAGCCAAGTATGGAGTGCACCCAAACTCCCAAAGAATTTTTCCATAAAATACATAGTTACCCATGTATATCCAATTCGCCACCAACATAACATTTCCAATTCAAAATTGAATTCCCCCCCCTCCCCCACATTAATCTCATAAGTACTATATGTTGGTTCAACACTTAACACCAAAACATGTCCCACGTTTCTTACTAATGGAGGATTGCCATTCCATAAAACATATCAATTGTCCACAATATATAACAAGTATACCATAAGTGAAATACACTATAACTATATGCCAAATATATGTGTAGAAAGAATGAACCAATATGCTTATCAAAACAAACATTTTTCTCCTCTTTTTCTTTTCAAATCAAATTTCCAACACACTCATCATTCATCCATTTCACATAGAACTGGCTCGAATTTCTGGGTTTATTCTCAAACTGTAGAGTCATTTTTGCATGGTAGTCATGAGTGCAAATTAGAGAAGCGTCTTTCATCATTATTTACATAAGGGGGTCCCACCTATTTAGCATATTATTAAATATATATAAGTAATAAGGCATTGCAACTCATTTGCATGCATGAGTTTCAAGTTGCACTTTTAGGCGTCAACAGTCCGCTCTAACAGTTTGAAATCATGGCCTTAAACTTCTTACGGGTTGAATCAATTCAAATTTCCTATTATCCCCGCTTTCATTTAGATCAACCCAAATATTTCCTTCACCAACATTTCCCCGTTCAGGATTTTCTGGCGAATTATGATGTGATCCTTCCTCCGGTGGAATAGGAATTTATGTCATCTTTTCTGCAATAATAATGGGTTTTCTTCCTAGAAGTAAGAAGAAAAATAACATTTACAAATTAGTATTATTTATACCTTAAACAAACACACACATTTTATTTTTTTAGTCCCTTTGATCCCATTATAGGCCTAGTGTTGTTCCTATCACTCTGATACCATTTGTAACATCTCCTTAAATACATTAAAAAATACACTAATTTTTTTTTCTTTATTGTTTGTTAATTGGACACATATTACATTTGATAAAAACCATAACATCCATACTGTATTTTCATGAGAAGACTAATTTCAACATTTCGATCTCAAGATTTCTTGTTACTTATTGCCATGAGATTTCAATCTATCCATTTTTTTGTACTTAATATGATTGAACATAGTTTTTACCTCCTCCTCTATATTAGTTAGTCTTTCCAAATACATATATACAAACCTTCATCACTTGAAACATTTGTATATATGGAAATCAATTTTATATATCATATATTATATTGATGTTCAATTTAGCTCTTCAAAGAACACCTAAAACATTCTAAACTATCTAAGTCCCTGGTCGTTTAACCCTTGGTACAATGGGGTTTACCAAGGTTGAAACTACCAATAGACCTATGATATGCTATTGCACTCATAACATGCATGTTTAGTCTTATGGAAAAATAGTTTGTCTATATATAAATGCTAAACAATTTGTAATATCCTTTTAAAAAAAATGTAGACTAATATAAACAACAATCCGTGGAACTCACCGTTGATTAATTATACAAAGTAATGTGGTTTACCTACGATTAAACTAGTCATTAACCAAGTACTATGTGATTAACAACTCGTTGTCAACCTCGAGATATTCTCTGTCTTTGTTGCCTAAAAAGCGTTTGACATGTGTCATTTTCTTGGAATTTGGTCAGCTTTCGGATACTTCTGATCATGGTTGAGGGTTTCGGTCATTACTATCTTGTTTTTCATTCTAGCGTCTCGACTCGACCCTGTGTATCAATATTCTGGAATTTTCTACTCTCTGTGACTATACCCTGTTGAACTTTCTATCAATGGATTTATTTTTGAGTCTTTAAGCTATTGGGTTGGTTCCTCCCTGAGCTTAGGTGAGGGTTTCAATTYGGTAAGCCTTCGCAGCWTCGATAGAATTCTTTAATGATATTCAATCTCACTAGGTACTTACAAAATTCCTTTATAGTGCATTTTTCACTTACTGATATACATTTAGAGGGTTTTAATTATTGTAGTCTTGTTTTCGTTCGACCCTCAATATCAATATTCTGGAAGGTTCGACTCTTGGTCGCTATTCCGTGTTAATTTCTTCAATAGTTTTCGGTACTAGTTAATCATTTCATATATGAGCCTTTATGTTATTGGGTTAGTTTCTCCCTGATATTATAAAAGGGTTTTCGATTTAAAATGCCTTTGCGGCTTCACTGAAAATTGATAATCGGTTTCACAAGGCATTTACAGTTCTTTGAATAATTACATTTAGGGTTTTTATCTGGGTTGCATTTTGAATTAAACTTGTGAATTCAACCTATTATGCCCTGCGTATATAATATAATTCTTCGGTCGGGTCTGGGGATCTCAGGGTTTGTTTATTTATTCATTTCAATGTGTTTAATTAGATTTTTGTTGTCGTTACTCAATTTTTATATTTAGTAGTTTGGAGATTGAGATATTGTTTGGTTGTTGTTCTAATGCTGGGCCCTTGCTTATTTCTGGAGGGTACCCATAAGATCATGAATCCATTTTGACAACTTACTTTGGTGGTGGAATACTACAATATATTACACCGTTATGAAATCTACCAGGTACCTTTTGCTATATTCAACATATGTAGAAATAATATTACTTAGGGTTTAATCTAATTTATATCACTATATGTTTACAGGTCGCATAGAAGTTTGGAGTTACTTTACGCATATCCTTTTCGACCACCACAAGACTTATTCAGAGGGAATTTACCCATGATAATAATTATACCTATTTCATATAGTAAATTACGAGTTTTTACCGTGGTCTTTTTTTTCTTTGAACAAATGTTTATTGTTAAAATTTTTCCTTTCCTACATGGTAAATACAAGAGTATGTTGTGGACTAATAACTCGATTTTACCTGAGCAAGGTAATTCAAGGTTTTGTTATGTTTATAAATAGGGTTATCGACTCGTAATAGATGTTCTCTTGGTGACAATCAATAATTGTACACCGTAATCCCAAAAGGGTTCTTTTTCTCTGTCAATATTAGATATGTATCTTTTTTTTCGTAGCAATAGTAAAGCTCTCTGCTATAATTTTCAGTATATCTTTAAAAGGTTTTCCCAACTTGATGTAATTCTAAGAGTCTTGTATGATCTATATTTTATTTATTTATTTACTCTAAGATCAAATATTAGATCTTGTTGACTTCAGTCTTATTGTATCTAGATTATCACGCCAAGCTTAATTAACTCTATTTGTCTTTAATGTTTCCCTTAGTTGTTTTAATGCCTATAGCTAATGCATTTATACACAAATTTTTATTACTATGTAGATATTTAATTTAATAAATCTATCGCTGGATATAAAAGTTGGTAGATCTACATCTATAGAAATTGAGTAGACGTTTCCAACTTATAAACATGAAGATAAATAACATTATCTAGACAATTTTTGTGCTAAGAGTATAAATTATAGTTCAAAATAACATCACCAAAATATAAAGAACGAAATTATGTCTTATAAAGAAATTACATAAACATAAATTAAAAACAATTGAACCTAATACTATCGAACTAGGGGAAAACATGTTGGGTAAGACTGCTGCTCCCAACCATAGATGAGAGCAGAAACAACCTTTTGCCTTGTCACCCTTGAGCTAAGTCTCCTGATCCAAAAGAGGCAATGACCATTGTGGCTTCTTTCAGAAATGAGAGCTCAAGTCAAGAATGTTCTTTTCCTGTAATGTACAAGATATTACTTTCTTTTACATTTAAATCTTCATGTACACATAATGACATCCCATTCCCTTTGTGTACCCTTTATTTATTTTTTCCTAGGTCTTTTGACACATGTATGAGCCTCCTTCTCTTTGATCACTTGCCAATTTTTAATCCCACACTTGTCTGTTCTGATTTCCTAGAAATCTAGGATTTGTCTCTGCCAGTTTGAGTTAAACTCAAATGGATTTACCACTTGTGTCTCACTGCTGCCACTGGTCATTCCTCTTAATGGATTAGTAACTCCCTCTTTTAACAATCTTACTCAACGAGCCCCTTTTATTATCAAATACAAAAAAATATATTGTGTTGATCTTAAAGATCCATCAAATCAAAATAACACAATTAAAAATAAGTCATAATTGTTTTTAACAATTCGGGGTATCACACTATGGTAACCAGAAAGCAAACATACAACTAGCCATGCTCTTGTCAATGGTATGTAAAATAGTTCACACATAGCAAAGACAATAATATGAATAGATAATTGCATACGCAAAATAGTCTAGCATTTAAACAATCATTAACAGTTCTATGCCCACAAATTCAAACAAATATTCCCTAAAGAACATAAATAAGAATGAAACCAACATACATAAGAATAATCTACAATATGAAGTACATCCTTACACAAACCGAGTGTTGAGAAAAACGCAAAGGAATAGTCCACAATACGTCCAAGACGAGAATCATAGTTCTCTAGAAAATAACTTGGCCAAATAGGCTTCTCCTCATTAAAATTTTCAATAATAGTACATGAAAGATCCAAGACGCAAAAGCCCTTTACTCGTATACAATCCCCATATTTATTGAAGTTCAAATTGACTATTGTCGTTCTTCCTTCCCCCATGACTTTTCATTTACAATTTTTTTTCCTTATCCTCTTCGCAATGATGAGAGAAAAAGGACAATAGAAATGTTTATAATTTAATGCATAATATGCAGTTACATTTCAAATTTGTCTTTTAGTGTTGGTGGACCATCATAGATTTTGTCCATAGTGCACCTCACCCACCATGATGACTGGTCTAGACATTGGGAAACGCTTCTCCTTCAGAGTTTGATATTCGACCATCATGGGATTCATAATTTTTCTTTGGCTATTTGAGTTTGATTCCCTTTTGATGTTCCCTTGCTATTGCAACAACCATTGTTGTTGCTGTATCATCAATTTTGGCAATAGATCGTATTTATGAGGGTACTGCTGCATATTTGTAGATTTATTTAATGCATAGATATTGTGCCTTCATGGTTTTGTCACCTCACATGCTGCCTATCTAGATTGTTGAGTATGATCTTCCTTTAGTATTGTTACCTCGCACCATTCAACACACAATAGATGAGTGACCATAGAATAATATTGAAATAAACTTTCAAAACCACACATTCGAACCTATAGAAATGAAGCATTAAACAAGTGAAAGTTCATATATGCTTCCCCGAGTTTGATTACTGGTTGCTTTTCTCTTGGTTTCTCTTGGTTGAAGTACTGTGCTCTTCGGGGCTTTTGCCAATGTGCCAGATATTAATCCTAAAAAATGTGAACAATTGGTGAGGAATATTTGAAATCATATAACTGTGAAGTTGAAGATATCATAAAGACCTTTCCAACTATATAAGGAATGCATAAAATAGGCATTGGATTCAAACGTTATGACCAAAATACAAAAGAAAGTTTTGGAGGGTCCTACTCCTATGTCGATAAGATAAGCATGAACTCCTCTATGTGTCGGCAAGAAAAGCACGAACTCATGTGTCGCTAAGAAAAGAACAAACTCATGTGTCAGAAAGATGAGCACGAACTCTCCCATGTATTGGAAATATGAACACGAATTCTCCTATGTGTCACCAAGAAACGCACAAACTCATGTGTTGGCAAGAAAAACACGAACTCATGTGTCGACAAGAAAAGCATGAACTCATGTGTCAGTAAGAAAAGCACGAACTCTTGCATCAATAAGATGAGCACAAACTCTCCTATGTATCGAAAATATGAGCATGAACTCTCCTATGTATCATAAATATGAGCATAAACTCGTCTATCTATTGACAAGATGAAGACAAACTCCCCCATGAAGGAAGACAAATTGAAAAATTTCCAAGTGTCTTTTTTGTCGGTAAAAAACAACAAGAGCTTGAGTTCAAAAGTCCATAACTTTCTCATACAATGTCTATTTGAGGCGTCATTTTTGCAATGTGGAGAGAAAAAGGAGGGGATTCTAGTGAAATACCTTGCAACTTCATTCAACCATTTGAGTAGATTCATGTTTAATGAAGTTCACGGTTAATGAGGCTTGCTTGATGGGAAATCCTTGGTGATCATTCTAACACTTCTAGACCTCCAATTTTGATTATGTCAGTGATGTTGGAATCATCATCCCATAAAACACACATCTAGCTTGTTTCAAGAGTGAAAAATCCACTTTGACCAGTACTCAAAATTGTGAGCAAAGACTTTTTTAATGAAAATTCAGACCTCGTTATCGCTATTTCTTTTCCTGAATTCAGTTTCGTTACTTCCTATGACATATGTTTTATATAGGCTCTTAATCCATCAATTAGAACTAAAGTCATATGTCAGTGGATGATAAATATTATCCCACAAAAACAACTAACTGGCATTTTGAACTCTTGCCACTAAGTATGGTACAAGAGTACCAATTTTGATCTTCGATGCAATTTAGAGCTAACCCGTGCCTTGTAGATGATGCACTTAACCCATCTAACAATAAAAAATACTTTCATGATCAAGGTTAGTCATAAAATCAAGAAGGTGCAAAACATGCATGCTAGCATGGTATGTGTAATGAAAGTTGCTAGTGACACACATAGACTCAATCATGGATGCACCATGATGTAGGCTAAGAAAGGTAGGTAATCATTCATCAATTTTCCATTCAAGAATGGACAATTTAATCACTTGAAACCAATACAGGAACTTGATTAAAGAGTGCAACGAGAAGGATCTGAGTTGTAGGTGTTGATATTATGGTAGCTGCGGGAAGTATTAACCTCCATGTGTAACATTTGTCTAGAACATAATATTTTAGAAAGAAGAGAAACCCTAAGCAGATGTGTAGAAACCCTAGAAGACAATTCCGCTCTGTAAAAGAATTAATATTAAAGTATTATATTCTAAAAGGAAAAGTTGGCCCAGATTCAAGTTTGGCACAAGTTTGGAGTTGCAATTGTAAGGATGAAAGGTGGATCTTCTGGGATATTTCTTGGTCTCTCTCTCTAGCACCATATAGCCTAAGATGTGTGCCCTATCCTCTAGTATCTCTTGGTGGTGTTCTTGGTGATGGTTCTTGGTGGTATTCTTGGTAAGTGCAATTGCAACTGCAACTCTTGTAGCTGAGTATTGTTCTTGTTCTATGGATTTGAAACTTTCTGTTTGGTGAGCTATGTTTGGAGAAAGATGATCTCTCTTGGTTATTTGTTGGTTCTAGTGCTACTTCCAGAATCATTTTATCTAGAAAAGGTTATGGTGCTCCGGGGTGGCTGCATCCCTATGGTTGGGCGACAATAGTGATTTTGTCTATGGTAAAACGAGCACATCTCTTTTATTCTAACAGTTTATGGGTCCACACTATCTTCAAATAGTCTAACCACTGGAAGATAGATTGGGAAGTTATTTGTTAAGCTTGTTATGACACCAATTATAGTTGCAACTAGGTTTTCTAATTATGCAGCTGTAACAAACCCTAAGCCTTGTGTTCGGGCACTTTTGATGAAGCGTTTGACCTAATTCCTTGACATCCTAGTGCACCCTAGCCTAACACACCTCTTGGTACCCTCATCTAGCAAAAACATACGGTTTGAATTTTTGGTCAAAGTCAAAGTTAAAGTTTGACTAGTCAAATTCAAAGGTTGACTTTTGGTCAAAGTGATTTTGTGGCCAAAGTTGAAATTTTAGAGTTTCTAGCTTGTTCTAATCATCAATCCTCTGATTCAGTTTCTAATATCCTCTTGTCAAGATGGTATATAGTTTCATATTGTAAGACAAGTTGGACGATGCTACAAGACTTCAAAGGTATGCACTTGTATATGCTATCCAAGTTATATCATCTAGCACAACATGAGTGTGTTTGCAGGGAAATCATTAGAGACCTTGTCCAAGCTATAATATTGGATTTAATGCACTCAGAGGAACAAGTACACCCTCCATAGCAATTGAGCCTTCAGGTTCCAGGTTTGATTAAATTGTTAAGCTTCAAATTTGTATATATCAAGGGTGATAGTTGCTACATTACAAATTGTGAAAGAAATATTTGAAAGGTTCTATTATTGCTAGATGCAATGAATAATTGTCTGCATATGAATACCATTGATATATATTCTTATTATACTTGTTTGCAAGATGAACTAACATTTCCTCTAGAGATATATTTCTTGTTTTCTCTTGTTTTTCTTGTTCCGGGCAAGTACCCTTGTGAAATATGTTTGATGAACAATATTTGTGGAAGCTGTCAAAGAAGAAGTTTATAAGGATGACACAATGCTTGTAAAAACTACCAGATGGGAAGAAATCAAAACAAATAGAAACAAACTTAAAGAGACTCAGAGGGAGTTAGACTCAGAAAGAAGTCAATAATCAAGAGGAAACTAGAATATACTTGTGACACTTTGCAGAAAGAAAGAAGGATGCAGACATAAGCATGGACTCTCTCAGATGGAGGGAGCTGATTACATAATTCCAAAAGAAGATCATGCATATTTCTCATTCAAGCATGAAGCCGAAATTAGGAGGGAGATAATGCCAAATAATATGATCCATTGAAGAATCCATGAATACTATGAAGTATCTATCCATGTTCTTCATTGGAAGTGTTATCCATGATAAGTAGCACGTGTTCAACTTGACTCTAGAAGAAGTCTTCTTCGAAAAGAATCCTTGAATATCCTTGGTTTTCCATCTACGAAAGGAAGAAGTTGGAACCTTCAGGAAGGAAGGGAATGGAATCTATAGAAGATTCCATGGACTCCAATGTTGAAGAAGGAAGTTGTGATGAAGAATAATGTATGTGAGAAATAGTGAAAAAGACTTATAAATGGAAGAATTGATAGATACAAGGCGAGATTCAGGGATAGAGGGTTCTCCCATAAGGAGGGAGAAGACTATGATGACAACTTGTTCCAGTAACCAAATATACCTCTACCTGAGCCAATATATCTCCTGCAGTAACCATGGGTTGGAGTTTACATCAGATGGATGTAAATACTGTTCTTCTCAATAGAGTAATTGAAGAAGAAGCACATTAAACAACCTCAAGGTTTTGAGGTGTACCAGAAAGAGACCCATGTATGAAGATAGAAGAATACCTTGTATGGATTCAAGCAATCTGGTGCAGAGCCTCTCATGTACAACAAAAGCATGGTGAAAACTTCTTATGACAGAGGAAGTGTATTGAAATGGTTCTTCAGAAGTCCGGGATGTTGGATTGCAAATCCATGGAAAAATCCCATGATGACAGACTTGAGGAAGTTGAGAGACTCTGATCTAGTAGACCCATTCCGGTATCAACAATTGAATGACTCGTTAATATATTTGGATAATACTCGGCTGGATATTTTCTTTGTGGGACGTTTGAGTTATGATATACAACTGCATGGATTTATCGATTCAGATTGCATAAGGAGTACAGATAATGGAAGAAATGCTTCTTGGATATGTTTCAGTTTGAGCCTTGCCATGATATCACAGGATAGCAGGAAGAAAAAGTATATTGCACTCAACACTGTAGAAGAAGAATATATTTCAACTTGTGATGCTTGTATGGAAGTAGTGTAACTCCGTAAGCCGGTTTCTGAACTGTTTGATCAGGTGCTGGATTCGACCGTGATATATTGTGATAATCAGAGTTGTGTGAAACTTTCTAGAACCCGGTTTTTCATGGCAGGTCAAAGCACATTGAGATCAAGTATTATTTTCTCCATGATAGAGTCTAGAGGGGAGAAGTGGTTCTCTAGTATATCTCAACAGATGATTAGATAACATATATTTTGGTAAAGTCTCTGTCCAAGATGAAACATTTGCATACTTAAGGGACAAGCTGGGACTCGTGGAGATGACTTCCTTATTAGAAAAGGAAGTGATTACTCCAAGGTTGGGAGGGAGGACTGATATATTATTGATACATGGACAGTCATTTTCCAGTTTGGAAAATGGTCCAGGTTGGGCAGTCACTTTCCAGTTCGAAAAGTGGTCCAAGATTTCTGACGGATGATCATTTTCCAGTTCGAAAAGTGGTCCAGATCAGACAATCATTTTCGTAACGAAAATGGTCCCATAGATTTTTGATGTACCATAGACACTGATTCCCCTTGTGGCTAATGTGGGGGAATGGTATATGAAAATCATTCTTCTTGGCAGTCACTCTGAGTAGTGGTCAAGAAAAATGGTTCACCTCTCCGGGCAATCATTCTTTCGAAGTTCACAGTTGTGAGTAGTTTAGAAGAATGGTCCATTATAGGAGGTTGATACAGGACAATCATTTCCATAGGAAATGGTCCGAACATTCATTCCCCAGGGAACACTCATTCTCTCCAGATTGCAATGTGATTAGTGGTGGAAGAATGGCCCAATTAGGTGAATGGTATAGGTTCAACAATCAGGGATAGTCATTCCCCAGGGAAAACTCATTCTCTCCAAGTTACACTGTGATTAGTGCTGGAAGAATGGCCTAGTTAGGTGAATGGTCCAGGTTCAACAATCAGGGACAATAATTCTCTAGAGAAGAATCATTCTCTCCAAGTTGCACTGTGATTAGTGTCAGAATAATGACCCAGTTATGTGAATTTTCCAGGTTCATAAATCAGGGAGAATTATTCTTCTATGCTTGAGAAGAATAGTCTAGATAGCCCATGGACGATGTTTAAATTTCCGAGGGTAGATTCTCTTCCAAATTTCATAGATGTGAGTGGAGGAATGATCAAGATGACTCAATTTGTATCATGATATTGTTTATGCAGGATGATATAAGATGATATGATTTTTGTGGAGACTGTATGTCTCTGGACAATAGCTGTATTCTACGGTGGTGGATGTGCTCCACTGGTAGTGACTGTGTGTCACTAGTTAGTAGTTGTGTGCTAGTAGGAGTGGTTATGTACCACTGGAAAGTAGTTGTGTACTACTATGGATATACACAATTGTGTTCTATTGGATGGCATTGTTCTGATTGCCATGGAGACTACCACTAGTGTTGGAGATGATTACCAACTAGATGGATAGTGAGATGATACAGAGGCATTGATCTACATCATGCGAGTACAACTTAGAGATGGTGCATTGACACCATTCTAGTACGACTTAGATATGATGTAGATGGTTCTCCACATCATGCTAGATATGATCATGCCAATACATATTAGATATGATGCAAAGCATCGTGCTAATACAACTTATATATGATCATACAACTTAGAGATGATGCAGTGGAGAAGATGGTTCTTTAGCCATTGAGGACATTCAACATTTGTTGGGACAATTATTCTTCTAGGACATAGGGCTGGATTAGAAGAATGGTCCTTGTATCACTCTATTAAGTGAGTGACTTATTTAACATCATTCCCAATTACTCATATGGAGTATGGCCTCAAGAGATGATGCAATTGATGCTATTAGATGATACTGATAGTGGTGATGTTGCTTGAAAATTGATCTATGTGATCATGAGATAGCCTGTGTGGCTATGATGATGATACATGTTAATACCTCCATATCTAGGAGGGAGTGTCAATATTATGGTAACTATAGGAGGTATTAACCTCCATGTGTAGCCTTTGGCTAGAATAGAATAATCTGGAAGCAAGAGAAACCCTAAACATATGCATAGAAACCCTAGAAGACAAGTCAGCTTAGTAAAATAATTAATATTAAAGTATTATATTCTAAAAGGACAAGTCAGCCCAGACAAGTGACAAGAACCACTATAAATAATATATGATCTAGCTCATTTGTACACACACACTTCACACACTCTCTTAGTCAAGTTTGGCGCAAGTTTGGAGTTGCAGCTGCAAGGATGGAAGGTGGATCTTCTGCGATGGTTCTTGGTCTCTCTCTCTCTAACGCCATATAGTCTAAGATGCATGCCCTATCCTCTAGTATCTCTTGGTGGTGTTCTTGGAGATGGTTCTTGGTGGCATTCTTGGTAAGTGAAACTGTTGCAACTGAGTATTGTTCTTGTTCTGTGGATTTGAAACTTTCTGTTTGATGAGCTATCTTTGGAGAAAGATTATCTCTCTTGGTTATTTGTTGGTTCTAGTGCTGCTTCTAGAATCATTCTATCTAGAAAAGGTTATGGTGCTCGGGGGTGGTTGCATGCCTATGCTTGGGTGACAATAGTGATATTTCCTATGGTAAAACGACCACATCTCTTTTATGGTAAAAATTGGGAGAGGGTTCGAGATGAAAGCATCCTTCTAACACAGTCTATGTCGACGAGAAAAAGAAGATCACTATCGATACACTTAGTGTCAATGAGGGTTCAATATATTTCTACTAGCATACCGATGACAAAAAAGGGAAACTCCCCTACAAACAATGCATCAGAGAGAGAGAGAGAGAGACCTTGCTGATACAATGTGTATCAGAGAGAAATAAAAAGAACCTCGATGATACATGATGTATCGACGAAAGAAAGAGAGAGAGAGAGATGAACCTTGCTGATACAATGTGTATCAGAGAGAAATAAAAAGAACCTCGATGATACATGATGTGTTGACGAAAGAAAGATGAACCTCACCGATACACTATGTATCGGTGAAGATGAGATGAACTTTGTCGATACCATGTATCAACGAATACGGGGGGATCTACGTCGATGTATATCAATGGTAGGAATTGGATGAAGCATCGATGTATCGAAATTCCATGACTTATGGGTGCCAATGTATTGATAGTTGATGAAAGATCGATCAATGATACAAGAGAAAGATGTTAGAAAAAATTTAAGTGTTGGTTCAACTTGTATATCAGTGAAGAAAAAACCAAGTTGCCAATATGGTCGTACCAACGAAGGAAGAAGGATGTCTTTCGATACAACCTGTATCGGTGAGGGAAAGAGGATGCTTGCCAATACACATTGAATTGGTGAAGGAAAGAGGAATCTCAGTAATATATAGTGTATCGAAGGACCAACATCTTCTTTAAAATCATTGAAGTGGTAAAGTATGGAGAGTGAGAAGAGAGACTTGGTCTTTGTCATTTGCATGAGAGAGTTTGAGAGGTTTTCCAGTAGAAACGTTTAGTAGGGGGGCCCAATTTCTTCTCTTAGAGAAAAGGTAAAAGAATAAATTAGGGAGGGTGTTGTGCTGGCACAACACAACCATAAATGGATCATTAACAAATAAATGACTCGTTTTAATGTCTTCTTTATATTTAGGTTTATTGCTCAAGTTGTAGTTTTAATGGATTTAAAACCTCCACCCAAACCTTAGCTGACATTCTTTTTCGTTTCCTTAAGAAGTTAAAAAATGGTCAAGGGATAGATTGTATGTGAAACTTCAATCCACATAGAAGTATGTACAATAGAAGGGGATCTTGGTACTCGACGTACGAGCTAGGAAAAAAATATAAGAAATTGGCTAAGGCAAGGTGCATGTGGAGGTATTTGCATGCAAAGGTGAGGGAAAGGTAGAATGGAAGACTTAGCTCCATTCCCTTCACTCTACATAGCAAAGAAAATAAAAGACTATGGAGAAAGACTAGCAAAAGGGTTGTGTGGAACCTTTTACATGTGGATGAAAGTTGAATAATTTCACACTTCACAAAGGAAAGGCATGTAGAGAAATGGACTCAACCAACCTTCGCAATAAAGAAAACATCCATATAAGAAAAGGGTCATGCATAAGAGAATATCTTCATAGCATCCAATTAGAGGTTTCCATGTGGCCTATAAAAAAAATCCTAAAAATCCATCTCTTGCATTGAAGGAAGGTGACATTAAGTTAAGGAGGGTGACATTACTACATTCCATCATATGCATTGCATATAAAAGAGGAGCATGCACAAACTCATGACTATGTGGCCATTCGATGGATAATCAAAGGCAACCATGTGGCAAGATGGAATAAGCCTTGAAAGGTTGTCACATGTAATAAAAAGGGAAGGATGGCCATGGGAACTAACGATTCTTGAAGTCATTGGCCTTTGGGGAGGAGAAGGAACCCATAATGGTTCCAAAAAGTATATTGGACTTCCAAGGGGAAGAAAACCAACAAAGGAAGGTAGTAAAGAGGTCATTAGGGCTTAAACAAAGGGGAACTCTGTAGAGTTGTCATTAAGAAGCTAGAAATATTGGGAAGTTGAGGTCGTAGTAGTAGAAGAACCAAGGACTCAAAGTAAGAAATATTTTATTAGAAGAAAAAGATGAAGAGGATTTTTAGCTTCTCCTTAGGGAACAAAGACTATCTTTGAGCTAAACAATAATATGCGAGACACAAACTAAGAGTAATATTACAAAAAATCTATTTTAAAGAGTGTAGAGCTCCCATTTGTAAGAATTTGTGAACATTAAAAACCAAATAAATATATTGTGTCTTGTGAGTTTTCCAAAAATGGGTTTTCAAGGTAAAACATTGTGTTATTATTGTGTTTATGATTGATTTCTACAACATTATTTTTTACATTTAATTACATTTAATTACAGTTTACATAATCATAATTAATACATAGTGAAATAACTAACAAAGATAAAACAATTTAGTTCCATGAAATTAATAAGGTTTGTGATGGTGAATTGACTTGGCCATTGGATGCGATATTACAAATTAGGCTAATATGCTCTTGTTGATGTCTTGGATTGTTCAAAGTCTAAGAGTAAACATTTTAAGAAGAAATCCTTTTTTGTTTTTTGAGTGATGGTACTCCTCTTTAATAAATATAATACATGAATACAAAAAAATGAAAATAAGAAAATGATTGAGAAAGGACTAGGCTTGTTCAATAATAATTATTCACAATGGAAGATATTATACAAGACTGTAAAAGACTAAAATGAGACATATCACAGAGCATCATTTCCATCATAGTATAAAGTAAAATAAGACATATTATTTGGTAAGATGATATTTAAGGACCACATATGTAGATAACTTAACATGATCTTTCTATTAAAACTTAAAGGGATTTTTATAGACACACACTTGAAATCTCATGCTTAAAACTCAAAGTCTGAGAAATCACTAGACATGTGCCCCGAATAGTTTTTTGAGAACCTAGAAAAATATACAAATGTTTGAAAAGAGTCTATAATATTTGGAAAATAAAATTCATTCTTCCTAGAGGATTGGGATGGGGCTCCCGTGGACCATATAATAGATGAAAAATACCTGGAATAAAAGAGAAGACACAATTAGGAATTGACCTTTGATGTTCACGAACCATGAAAATGAAAGGTTGGATGACTGCTAACTGAGAGGAAATAAAGGATGCAAAAGTTTAATGAAAAGTTTACACTACTTACTATGATGGAAAAAACTCACATTATTTGCTTGCTAAAGATTCCTTAATATGATGCTTAGTTGGAGGTTCCCTAATGGTTGTAATTTCTTATTGAGAATCGAGATCGATTATTTTGACCAAAGCATTCCTTAACCATTTCTCAATATACTCTCGCATGGAGGCAACCGTTAACTTGTGCTTGATTTTGAGATCAAACAACTCATCTTAAATATCTTATAATTAAAAACCTAACTAATGAATTATATCCACTTGATCTTCATTCTTGTTTACATAGTGAACTAACCACTTTTTAACTTCCTCTTGCGAAAATTCAGTTAGGTTGTTAAACTAGTTGGCCCATGAAATTTTAAGAGCTTCTAGTTGTTCTTGCAATTGATCCTTTGTAAACAATATAGATTCCATTATTAAATGTGGACCATCCAACTCCTTAGTTGTATCAACAAGATTGAAAATCAAGTCACTTTTTTTGAATTGATAACATCACACTCAACAATCATTGTCGCAAACACTTGATTCTCCTTGACTAGCATGCATTTATTTTCTTGAGTTAGACCTTTAATGGAATATTTTTCTCTCTCCATTTGATATCATTCATGCTGGATATTCTAGCACTAAAAGTGTTGATATCTTCCTTGTAGACATGTTCATCATTTTTAAAATAATTTTGGAGATATTCTTTAAGATTTAAAATCCTTGTAAAGATACTAGTTGAAATAGTAGCTTATTCCCAATCATCAAGGATTAAAGTACCCCTCTTCTTTATATTATATCCAACATATTTCCTAATGGTTGTCAATAAAATTGAAGGCCCTTTTAGTATTGAACTTGATTCTGGTGAATCCTCTAAAATATCAAGCAGTCTAATAGTAGACATTGGTTCAACAAACAAGGGTTTAGGCAACATAACATCTTCTAATTATTTTATTGTTTTCTTCAATATTAAGTTTTCCTTCTCCCATTCACTAATTGAATATTTCAGGCATCCCATATGGCTTGATGAAATTCTAAAACTTTAGAGGGTTTCGCTCCTATTACATGAATTTCATAGTTCTATTTTTCTACAACTTTTTTTTTCTTCATATTGACCTTTTCAATTTGCAATTTCTTAAAACTTGGGTTAAATGCAACATGGTGCAAGGTAACAGATTCTTTTTCGAAAACTACTAGCTCTTGAAAATACCAATTCTTCAGCTATTTTTCTACTTTCAATCAATTATTGTTCCACCCAATCAGACACTCCGACTATAACATTGACCTCCATTTATTGAGAAACGACTTCACACTCTTGAACCTATCGATTCACTTTTTCAACAGATTCCCTTATTCTTTTTGTACTTCCCGAGATTGTATATGATTTTTCAATAACATTTTTAGGAGGTTCCTTGTATCCTCCATCACTATAACTTCCAACAAGGGTTTTCCTTTGTTCTCCATTGTTTTCATGAGTTTTTCTCTGAGTTATTGAAGAAATTTTATGAGAAATACAAGGTGTGCCCGAGTTACTACTTGTTGTAGTTCACCCTCTCTGTCTATATTGATTATTGGTATTGACCAAAGTGTCAATATCATCTTTTCGGGGTGATTGGTGATTTTCAGGGGAATTTCCTTGAGGGTTTTGGTTATATCCTCCTCCTTCGTCCAATTTTACTAACTTAGTATAAGATGTGCCATAGCCAATGGAAAAGATATGAGTTGTAAATAGACCATTGGGGTCAAAGCCCTCAAATTTATGGATTTCTCTCATTTTAAAATAATCAAAATAAACAACAGGTTCAGCTGGGTGCGAGATAGTTTTCACAATAATCTCTCCAACTTTTATGGGTAATGGAATGAACTACTTTTTCCTTTTTTCATTGAAAAAGTGAGCCCAAGATTCGTATTGTTTACATACCTCAACCATAAATAATTTGTCATAAACATAGTAAGGGAGTAAAAAGGGTTTTCCTTGAAACCCATACAATATGATATAGCTAAATTCATCTCGAATTTCAAAAACTCCCTTTCCAATGAGAAAAAATGTAGATTCTCTTGTCAATCTTTATCTAGAAGAACCATGGATCATATTCTTGAATGTGGATAGAAAAACATTGTACACTTGGTAAAAATGGTAAGGGGCCTTATGTCTCCAGAATGATGGATACTAGAACTATATATATATAT
>ML795142.1:56411-77320 GCA_009831015.1 Picea engelmannii
GTCGTACAACATATGACCGATATCGTATGATTGTAGGAGATATAACAACTACTAAATACTAAGAAGATCTGTGCATTGAGATCAAGTTAGAGACTGTGGCTACTGAAAGAGAGATCAACTGCTGGAGGAGCTGGGTCATGCAATTGACAACTAGCCTTTAATCGACAACAAAGCCACACAGATTGTAGGCAGTGAGAGAGTTGTGGAGCAACCATGAAGAGTTGTTAGTCAGAGAGGCTCTAGCAGAGGTCGTGTGTGTGGGGAAAGGAAATGACATGAGGTAGAAAAGGTGACCATGTGTGGTTGTAGGAGGTTCCATAGGGAGAAGAAAGGAGTGACTACTGTAATAACTTCCAACTAGTGTAGGGAAACCGGAGGGAACCATCGCCGCAATGGGCCACCAACAATGTCGTAGGGGCAATTGCATAAAAATTCGCTAGCCCATGAACACAACAACATCCAGGCTATAAAATATAAGAGCGTAGGGAGTAGACACAAACAAGTCCGGGCCATGGGATGAGTAGGTGAAGGAGGCACAAGAGTTGGAGGCTTGGCATAGAGAGACACTGACATAACTTACGGGTGTTAGTGCAACTAACAAGAAGGTGTAGACCGAGGACGCCAGAGGATCCATAGGCTGGGATAAGAAGGCCTCCAACAAAAAACTATCAGGCAACCTAGGAATCTCGGGTAGGCCTAGCTGAGATGTTGGGAAACTGTAGGAAATAGTCAGGCAATGAGAAAAAATATCGAGTAGGCTAGAGAAGTACCTGAGTAGCAACAAAAGTTTGCGTGTAACTTCGAGCAGTGATCTAGGTAGCGAGCAACGGGTCCAGGCAACATAATTTTTTTGTGTTGGGTGGATTAATGAGCTATAGCAGAAGGTTGGGAAACTAGTAAGGAGATCTCAGATAGGTGTTTCACCTAGATATCTAAGCCACATGAGAGCACATAGGAGAAAAGAAGGACTTTTTCTCATGTGCCTAAGTCATCCACATTGGAGAAAAATATGAACTTTTTATCAAGTGCTTCAGCCACAAAGGGCAATGAATCAAGGGAATCTCATATGGGTGAAGTAGGAATTTCATCCAAAGATCAGGGGTGGAGAGTCAACCGTGATTTTATTTAATAAAGTGATTTATTTGGAAGTAATTGTCGGGTGCTGGGTTAAAGGAGAAATTTAACATTATTTTAACCAAGGAATTCTTTAACCATAGTTCAATGTACTCCTGCATGGGAGAAACTGTTGTTTCATGCTTGGTCTTGGTGACAAACAACTCATTTTCCATATCTTTAAAATCAAAACTTAGCTGGTGAAGTGTATCTTCGATGTCTTCATTTTTGTTTACATATTGAACCAACCACTTCTCAACTTCTTCCTCTGAATATTCAATTATCTTGTTAAATTCACTTTCCCATGAAATTTTAAGGGTGTCCAACTGTTCTTGTATTTGATCCCTTGAAAGTAGTATTGAGTCCATTATGAAGCATGAATCCTCCAATTCTTTGGTTAATTCAATAGGCTTAAGGAATAAATCACTTGTTTTTTAATTTATAGTGTCACATTCAACAAGCATTTCTTGTAAACACTTATTCCTCCTTAGCCAACATGCATTTATTTGTTTTAGTCGAACTTTAGAAGGAAGATTTTGTTCCCTTCAATGGACATCCTTCAAAATTAAAAATTTTGCTGAAAACGCACCAACAACTTCTTCGTAGAAATTCTCATAATTTTCTAAGTCTTTTTCGACATACTCTTTGAAATGTATAATCCTTGTTGAGAGAGTAGTTGAACTAGTTGATAGTTCTCATACTTAAGGGATTAAAGGAGTTATATTTTTGATGTTATCTCCTGCATACTCTATAATAGTTGTTAATAGATTTGAGGCACCTTTTAATCTTGAATTTGACTCTGTTATACCTTCCAAAACATTAACTGGCCTGATGGAAAAAATAGGCTCGACAAATGAAGGTTGAGGCAACAAAGCATCCTCTAGATCTTTTATTATTTTCTTTAGGACATGGTTCTCTTTATCTTGTTCATCAATTGATTACTTCACTACATACCCTATAGCTTGGTGGAGTTCAAAAACTTTAACAGAGTCCATATCTATCTCTGAGATCCATTTTTTAACAACCTTGTTATTTTTTAAATTCACCTTTTGAATTTATAATTTCTTTGAATTTTGGTTGAAAGCAGTGTGGTGCAGGTGATTGATTCTTCCTTGAAAACCTCTGGATATCCATAATTAAGTTCCTTTGCTATTGTTTTGCTCCCAATTAGTCATTGCTCAGCTCAATAGGATTCTCCAATTTCAACATCGACTTCCATGACTTCACAAATTGGTACTTCCTGACTTGTTTTCTTAACAGATTCCTTTTTCCTTTTTGCACTTGCTGAAACTATGTGTGAATTTTCAATGCCCCTCCTAGGAGGGTTTTTGTCTCCTCCATCATCAAAGTTTCTAGTAGAATATTTTCTTTGTTCCTGAATATTGCCATGATGTTTACTTCTTATTAAACCACTTTTCTAGGAAAAATTTGGTATGCCCGGGTTTCCACCTGCTGTGGTTCACCCTATTTTTTTTTGAATGGTCATTTTTACTGACCAAAGTGTTAATGTCATCATGGGGTTTTTAAGGAGAAACCTATCGAGGGTTTTGGTTATCCCCTCGTCCTTCCCTCAATTGAGTAGACTTGAGGAATGATGAACCATAACCAACTGCAAACACATGTGTCGTGAATAAATCATTAGTGTCAAAGCCATAAATTTCATGAATTTCCTTTAATTTAAAATGATCAAAATGGATAGATAATCCATCCAAATGAGAGATATTATTGATAGTAATCTCTCCAATTTTCCAAGGTAGTGGAATGAATTGATTTTTTTCGTTTCTCATTAAATAAATGTGCCCAAAATTTATATTGTTTACATACTTCGACTGTGAAGAATTTATGAGAGACATAAAAAGGTAATAAAGAAGGTTTTCCTTGAAAACCATAGATTCTAGCATAACTGAAGTCATCCAGAGTCTCAAAAGCTCCTTTCCCTGCTAGAAAGGATGAATCTTTCATTAACAACCTTGATTTGGTAGAACCGTGAATTAACTTCTTGAAGGTGGATAAAAAGGCATTATGTACCTCATAAAAATGGTATGGAGCCTTATGATTCTAGAGCATCAGATACCAAAACCGTACTGGATCCTTATTGAAATCTACATTCCTTGCTCATGGAAATTCTTCAAATATGTGATAGTAGGTTATAACATAAACTAAATAAGAGGTCATGTAAAACTTCTTGGTTTTTCAAAAATTTCCCAACTGAAAGGAAGCTTCATTTGGAATAATGCGAGACCGATCAAATATGGTGTCTTCACGAATAGAATGTTGGAGGGAATACATAACATATCTTGGAACAATAGGCATGGACTCTTGTCCAATGATTCTAGAAAACAACCATACAAACTCCTTATAAGGGTACTTGAGTGAACATACCTATATTTGAGAAGATTTCCGAAAACAATTTGATGGCTCCGTGAGAAAAAATTTCAAAGTATTTGCTCCTCCATTGTTGGCCTTCAAGATGACATCAAATTCAAAGCCTTTGAATGTCATAGTCGGTTATGGAAATCTAAGAATCCTCTAGGAAACTATAGGTGCCAAAGAGACTGATGTCTTTCCCTGTAGCAAAATTATTCTTTTCTCACTATTAAACATGTTTGTGCACCATAAAACTAATTCCTTAAAGTCGGACACTTTTGGCATACACCTGGCTAATGCAATCTTGGAAGTCCATACTTTGTTTGAACTTCTTTCTTGAGGCGAAAGCGTCGAATACCACTTGAAATATTTGGACCACTGGAATTCACGGTCTTCTCGTCCTAGAATATAGATAGTATCTTCACAATATAGTTCTTTTTTCTTAATCGACATACTTGGAAAAGATTAATTTTGAGTGAATAGGTGGCGATTTTTCAAAATAATACTTTTTACAACGAGAATTTAATACCTTACTAAATTTACCACGTATTGCCTTGATATCACATACCACAACTTAGTTCGAAACTATTAATTGCATGATTTGATTTGGATTTAATATGGGGATTTTACGAGAATCACATCACTTAATAACAATATTAATTCATAATGTGTTCTAGTTGACGTGGCGATAGGATAAAAAATGTTCTTGGGGAGTGTGATTATGTATCAAGGTGAATGAAAAATGGCTTAAGTATGGAAGTGTAAAGTGAGGAATGCAAGGGGCATTTTGGTGAATACGGGTTTGTGAATTGGGAGATGTAGGAGATGAAAGGGGAGATGAGGGGGGAACTCCCACATCCACAATCATGAAATAAACTAAGTATTAAAATGGTTCATTTTGTGTGATGTGAAAGTGCAAGGGCCATTTTGGAGAGGTTGGAAGTGTGGACTACATGTTTGTGGACCTTTTGGGACAATTCTTACTTCCACAACGAGAGTCCCACAAAAAAATAATTGACCAAGTGTAATAAATGTGAATAAAGGGTGACACAAAAAGGAAAAATGACTAAGTGTTGATGATGCAGACTTGTGGGTAGCAGAACTATAGACTCATGATGACTATGGGCGATGGTCCCACAACCCTTATTTTACAAAAATGACTAAGTGTGGGATATATAAAGGAGCAAGTATGACCAAAAGACTAGAACTTTGATCAATGAATGCTGATCAAAATTCAACACCAATTGTGGGATAGTAACCCCCTATGGGTTGTTGAGAATCCATAGAGCCTTGTCCATTGGCCAATGGAGTCAAAATAAAAATAAGGCAAAATGGAAAGAAAAATGAAACAAAAGGAAAGGCGATATGCATGAAATATATACAAAGAGGGAAAACGAAAGAGGTGAGGGTTTATGCACAAAGGTGGGAATATGAAATTAGATAAAGAAATGCTTGAGGTATTTCCCATTCATGGGAAATGCTTGAATTGTTCTATTCATATCTTTTAGCAAGTAAGAATTGAAACCAAAAACATTTTTAATCTGATATGGCCCAATCCAGAGAGCTTCAAACTTAGTATGAAAATGTAATACCCCAAGGTTGAGCCCCTGCTGAATTGTAATGATGTTTAATGAAGTTTATAGGCTGGTGAGCCAATAATTTATAAGCTGGGAGGATTATCTGTTTATTAGGCTGGAGAGCCTAGATGCTAAGTCCAATGAGCCTATTTTTGTATATGTAATTGTGCAGATCATTAATAAAAATACATCGCTGCATGTAGACCAATCACGAAGAAAGAGTTATGGGGGACTAAGCTCCACTAGGAAGGGAAAGGGAAAGGGGGTTGAGAGGCTAGGAAAAAGGGGCTAATCTTGAGGACTTAACCCAAGGGAATATTATAATATATTCCTAAAAGACTAAGGTTGGACATAACCTATTATCCTAAGTTCCTTTGGGGAGAGGAATGAGCTCCAAGTGGAGAGGAACGAGCTTCTGGAGAACCATGTGTAATCCAAGACACATGTATATTTATGTGGGAAAATCCATTGTTGTGGGGGTTCGATCACCATTCTTACCACCCTTTGCCCCATTCCCTCACACACTTAGTAGGCACATAGTCAACCATTTTCCGCCATTGTTGAACCCTCTGCCATTGTGAACCTCAGTAACTTGCACGCACTGGTATTTTGCTGAGCCCGTACAAGGCCTTACCCAATTTTTGATGCTGTGGTTACCTGTTGGACTTAAGATCTGGAAAGAAGAAGCAGGTTGTCAAGCCTATGGTTAGAAGAGGCGGTTTGTTAGGCCCGTGGGTTGAAGAGGCAGGTTGTCAGGCCTGTGAGGAACTCTCACCAGGTGAGAGATATTGTTGGGGAAGTGATTTCTTCTGGAGGGAGCCCAACAACAGCTAGAGAGCTTTGATAATTCTTGATCCGACCTGTTGCTGAAGCCCTGGAAGGGAAGTGGAGTAGTATATGGACCGTGGAACAATGAATGTGTATATTCCTGGGGTGGGACAAGCATGTGGGGAATGCGAGTCTGTGGGTGGTGGGAGTAAGTAAGCTCCTTGGATGGAATCCTTCCTGTTGCATTGTGCAACTTTCCGTAGTCTCAGCCTAGCCTAGGATTTCCTTGAACCTGGGTGGAGTTTAGTCCAGCTCATGGGTGACCCACTGCTGATAGCTTGGAGCAGCGTGGTCTAAGTCTAGGAGGTTTGCATGCAGTTGGTGGTCTTCTCATAAAAGATAATTACCAATTCTATATTAATTTTACATGTTGTGTTTAAGTATATGTTTGAATTTTATCATAATTTTCAATGTTTATTACATGTATGTGTTTATTGTCACTTCCACATGAATTTGAGTATGAGCACAATGTCTATATATGTTACAATTGCATTATATATATATATATTCATATCAGAGTTTGGATAGAGTAGATAGATATTTTTGGTAGCGTGTGCCCATCTTGGAATCCTGGGGACGTTACAATATGGTATCAGAGCCCATGGTTTCAACACTGAACCTGGATGGGCCACAAATGTGGAATTTGGAGTAAAAAATTCCACATGGAATTGATTTACAAAGTGCCAAGAGGGCGCTAGGGGAACACCTTGGATATGTTCAGAAGATTAGGAGGTATAGCAATTTGATAAACCACGACAGACGTGGTATTAGGTCACAAAGTTTAAAATTTGGGCCATAGGATTTGTTTGAAAGGAGATAGACCCCTCATAACCGTCGGATCTAGGGAAGGTGCATGGAGGTTAAGCACAAAATTCCTTCAGACATTTCCCTCCAGATGTTTTAAAAGTATAGTAGAGAAAACTGTCGAAGTCCGGAACCAATCCAGACCATCCATTTCCAGGGACACGTGTCCTCAGATTAAAAAATGTTCAGAATTCGACAGTCCGAGGATTGTGGGTTGTTCAACAGTGAAATCCCCCAAAGTCCTGGAATGACTCTCAATCGTAGATCATCCAGGAGGAGGAGAACTGTTGGATTTCTCATGCGATTCGACGTTCGAGGAAATTCGTTGGAGGTTGCGCGATGGAGAAATCGTCGAAGTTTTGGAACTATGGGAAGAAGTTGTCGGCAGTCGATAGTTCAGGAGTTTTGACAATGCATAGATGTGAAGGAATCCCTGAAGTCCCAGTTTTTTGAAGTGATGTGACATGATGATGTCACTGGGGTGACGTGGACCTGTTCGACAGTTCGGTAGTTTGATAGGTTTGAGAAAGTGTGGAAGATAGGAAATCTCTGAAGTCCCGAAGCGCTGGATATGACGTGACATGATGATGTCACCTAGGGTGACATGGACCTACCTAAGTCTGCCATGTGTCACTTGTTTTTGTACTTTTGACAAGCCCTTAGTACCGATTGAGACATGACATGTGTTACTCGGTGGTGGGGCTACATGTTGCCACCTCGATTAATGATAGTTGTACTACGTGGACCCCAGGAAGTTAAGAAGTTTGGAGTTTGGCATTTGGGGTAAAGCTGTTTGAAGAACTTCTGGATCTTTGAAGTCCCGAAGTCCCAAAGTTTCGAAGCCATGAAGCACCGAAGTGACGTGGCTTGGTGACGTCACCTGGGGCGATGTGGACACACAAGATGTGTGCCACGTGTCACTATGTTTTGTTCTTTTAAAAGGTTGATTTTTCCAGTTAGAACTTGACACATGTCACCCCTCAGATAGGGCCACGTGTCCACTTCTTGGAATATGCCACATAGCACCTGGGTGTGCAGTACTAAGTGGACCCCAGGAGTTCACCAATTCAACGTTCAAAAGGAATGAAGTAAGAGGAAGGCGAAACCCCCGAAGCTCTGAAGAGAAGAGTAAATCCTCACCATTCATCAGGAGAGGACAAGTGATAGTAGATCCTGTGGTTCAGAGGATTCAAGGCATAAATAGTTGAGGTCAAGGACTTTCGAAGGCCCGAAGGCCGAAGTCCATCTCAACCATTTATCACAGAGGACACGTGGTGCCAGATCCCAAGGTCTGGAGAAGTGGTACTCCAGAAGATTTGAGTTGCAGGTTACTTGAGTCGAGAAATCCAAGAGGGTCGGAGTTAATATCTGTTGAAATATTGTAACTACAAAGATTATTCTATTTATTATTCATTAGATTGATCCCCTTTTGTGGATTGATCATGTTGGGCCTTGTACTTTACCAAATCCCATTTTGCGGATTGTTCAAACCCTAATTATATTATGCAAACTAAGAAGTCAGCTACCAGGCCTAATTAAAGTGGTTTTAACCACTAAGAAGAGAAGTCGGCCCTTCCTAGTGAAGAGACACCTTTCCAAGCATCTACCAACTAGTATAAATAAAGGAGGCTAGTGCTTCATTATCTCACTCACTCATTCGCTCATCAAGTGCACAAGTTTGGTAGCTGCAGTTGGGAGAAGAAGGAAGAGAGAGGCGCATTTCTTAGTGTTGGATATTCTATAGTGTTTTGGTTTATTGTCTTGGCATTGTATTGGCTATCTATATTAAGGAATTTTTTGCTGGGTTTTCTCCCCCATGAGGGTTTCCCAGAATAAATGTTGTGTATCTTGTGATTGTGTTTCTCTCAATGATCCTACCTATGCTATTGTTATCTAGTAAATTGAAAAGAAATCTAATAATACCTCAAAAATTAACATGGTATCAGAGCTAAGTTGAAGAGAGCATCTTTCACTAGATAAGCAAAAATGTCACTGTTGTCGTACAAGAAAATTAGGGTTTTCTATTGAAGAGGAATTTCAGCCTAAAAATCATAAAGGAAGTGCACCCTAGCCTAGCAAACTCTTTGGCAGCCTCAACACACTTTTTCAGTGGACAAAACTCCCGGAAAGTGAACCCCTAGTTTTCACTGGTACCAAAAAACTAGAAAACTAGAAAACCAGAACCAATACTAGAAGTACCAATCTAGAATTCCACAAGCCCAGTTTGAAGGGAAAAAATTGTATTTTTTGAAATCTGACTGCACCAGGATACTCACCTCAGCTAAGAACACCTCTTGGTAAGTTCATATTTAAATTCTGAGCGTTTTCAATTTTTGGTCATTTTCCGAGCTCTAGGTCAAGATGTCTGCAAACACTAAGCTTGTTGACAAGATAGAAGGTGTGGATAAATTCCATGCCTGGAATTATAGGATTTCACTCATTCTTGAAGAGAATGACCTAGCAAGATTCATTAAAGAACATTTACTAGAACCTACCGATGTTGCAGCTAAAGAAAAACACCAAAAGGACATGGTTAGGGCAAAAAGAATCATTACAAACTCTATTAAAGATCACTTGATTCCTCAAGTGGCTTCAAAGAAAACTCCAAAATAAATGTTTGATGCCCTAACTTGAATGTATGAAGCAAAGAACACCAACCAGAAGATGAATCTTAGAACTCAACTCAAAAGTACAAGGATGCAGAAAAGAGAAACAATTCATGAATATTTCTCTAGAAAATCACAGTTCAAGGAACTTCTAGAAGCAATTGGTGATACTATAGATGAATATGAACTTATAATGATAACTCTTAATGGTCTCACAAGACCTTAGGATGTATTCATCCAAACTATTTGTGCTAGAAAGGATGAACTACATTTTGACAGTTTGTGGGAATAATGTATTCAAGAAGAAGCAAGAGTAGCTAACCAAGAAGAAGTACTATCAAGAGATAAAGATCAATCCCTAGCTACTCATACTAAAGGAGGAAAGAAAAGGTATCACTTCCAAAAGGAAACTCATCAACATAAGGAGTCTCACTCCCCAAACAAATTCATCCATAAAGAATCTCACCCTCCAAGGAGATTCCAGAAGTTTCAGAAAGGTCAAAGAAGAGAAAATGATTTCTCATCCTACCAACGTTACCATTGTGACAAGATGGGACATATTGCTAAGAATTGTCTAGCTAGAAGGGAAGAATACAAGAAGAGAAACAAAAGGCACCATGCCCATACAATTGAAGATGAAGAGCCACCCACAAAGATGATAAAAGAACATATTGAAGACTATCTCTTAATATCTTCCCTCTCAGGATCAATGTCACCCAGTGAGGACACTTGGATCATAGATAGTGGTGCTTCCAAGCACATGACAGGTCAAAAAGACATTATCTCTAGCCTTACAAAAAATAAATTTCCCCAGAAAGTTACACTCAGAGATGATTACCAATACCCTATCAAGGGAGTAGGAGAGTCAAATTACAAACTTGATTCAAGGACCCCAATGAAGATGAAGGATGTACTATATGTACCGGGTTTGAAAAAGAACTTACTTTCTATCTCAGCTTTAGATAAGAAAGGCTTTAGATTTTCTTTCATAGATGGAGAAGTTCTTATGTGGCCTAAAGGAAAAACCATAGAAGATGTAATTGTTATTGGAACAAAAGAAGGTGGCTTGTATACGATAAAAGGTCACTCAGAAGCAGCCTTGACTCATTCCATTGATATTCCATGTGAAATTTGGCATAGAAGACTAGCTCACATCAACTACAAGGCATTACCATATGTAAGCAAGGCAGTTGCAGGTCTACCAGAATTCAAGGTTGACCATGAAGGTTTGTGCAATGGATGTGCATAAGGAAAGAACATCTAAAACCCTTTCCCTAAGAGCGACAATAAATCATAAGGAGTCTTAGAGGTCATCCACTTAGATGTATGTGGCCCAATTCCATCAAACTCCATTAGTGGGTATGTATACTATGTATCTTTTATTGATGACTATTCTCGCAAAACCTGGGTTTACTTTTTGAAATCAAAAGATGAAGTGTTTGGTAAATTCAAGGAATTCAAATCCTTGATAGAGAATCTCTCTGAAAGAAAGATCAAGATACTCAGGTCAGATAATGGAGGAGAATACACCTCAAAAGAGTTTGTAAAATTTTGTAAATATGTCGGGATCAAGGGGGAAATCACCACTCCCTACAATTCTCAACAAAATGGTGTAGCAAAAATAAAGAACATAACTATAATGGAAACAATGAATACTATGATCCATGATCAAGATCTTCCAATGCACTTATGAGCATAAGCAACAATAACAACAATGTATGTACATAACAAATTATACCATAGTGCACTTGGGTTCAAAACTCCCGAAGATATGTTCTCTGGAAAGAATCCAGAAGTAAGCCATATCAAAATATTTGGCTGTCCAATATTTGTACACATTCCGAAAGAGAAGAGAGACAAGCTAGACCCTTCAGGAAAGAATGTAATATTTATTGGATACTGTGAGGTCTCCATGGCCTTCATAATTTATATACCAGGTTACCATCATATTGAGATCAATAGACTAGATGTAACCTTTGATGAAGATGCAACACTCAAGAAATAAAGAAGATGCCAACTTGAAGAAATATATGAAGAATAACCTGTAGCTCCCAGAGTTGTAGAACCAGTGAGGGAAGTCATAACTTCCTCTGATGAGGAGATTCCAGAAGATCATCACATAAACAAATCTCAAGAACTTCCCCAGATGATGATCTCCCACAAGAGAAATCCATCCTGGGCAAAGGAACTTATTGAAGATGGAGAGAAGTATGGTGCCCCCGAAGGAACCATGAGACAAGTCAAGAAACCCAAGCCATTCTCCAGTTATATGGATTTGATGTGTGATCTCTTAGAAAAGGAGCCTACTTGCTTTGAAGATTCCATTCAGAATAAAGAATGGGCAGATGCCATGACAGAATAATACCAATCCATTATAAAGAATGATGTATGGGAAATAATTCTCAGACCAAAGAGCATGGATGTGGTATCTTCCAAATGGATATACAAGATAAAACATGCTGTTGATGGAAGTATTGAGAAATATAAAGCAATATTTGTAGCTCGTGGATTTTATCAAAAGGAAGGTGTTGATTATGAAGAGACATTTCCTCCTATATCCAGATACACTTCAATTAGAACCATCATATCCCTTGAAACTAAGATGAAATGGAAGTTACACTAGATGGATGTGAAAACATCTTTCTTAAATGGTGTCATTGAAGAGGAAGTGTATATAGAAAAATCTCAAGGATTTGAGGTTGAATATATAAAAACACATGTCTGCAGATTGAAGAAGGCTATGTACTGATTGAAACAAGATCCTAGAGCTTGGTATGGAAGAATTGTCAGTTTCCTGACGAGCTTGGGCTTTACCAAGAGTAAAGTTGATTCTAACCTGTACTTCAAGGTTATGAATGATGAGACTTTTATATTGTTTTTGTATGTGGATGACTTATTTCTAACTAGAGAAGAAAATCTCATCATTGATTGTAAGAAGAAGCTCGCTGCAGAATTTGAGATGAAAGACCTTGGCCTAATGCACTATTTTTTAGGTCTTGAGGTCTGGCATATCCCAGAGAAGATCTTCCTTAACCAAGGGAAGTATGCAGTTGAAATACTAAAGAGGTTTGATATGTTGGAGTGTAAATCCATGAATAAACCCATGGAAACAAAGTTGAAGCTCCTGGTTGATACTTTGTCAGAGTTGGTTGATGCTACGCTGCAAAAATAGATCATTGGATCGTTGATGTATCTAATGAACACCAGGCTAGATATATGTTTTGCTGTGAACGCCTTGAGTCAATTTCTGGTAGAACCCAGACATGTTCACATTGTTTCTGCAAAACATGTGATGATATACCTTAAGGGTACGTTGGATTTTGGTCTCATTTATAATGGATATCATGACTTCAAACTAAGTGGATATATCGATTCAGATTGGGCTGGAAGTGTCTTTGACAGAAAGAGCACCTCAGGATGTTATTTCAGTCTGGGGTCATCCATGATCTCATGGAAGAGTAGGAAGCAATCAAATATTTCTCTCAACACGACAGAAGTAGAATACATTGCTGCATGTTCCGCCATTTGTGAAGCCATATGGCTTCGAAAGTTGTTGATAGGTCTATTTGATCTGGAGATGGAAGCAATCACGATTCTATGTGATAACCAGAGTTGGATAAAAATGAAAGAGAACCCCGTGTTCCATGATAAGTCAAAAAAATAAAAATTTGATATCATTACATTCTTGATATGGTGTAGAGAGGAGCCATAAAGCTCCATTATGTTGGCATGGATGAACATGTTGCATATGTGTTGACCAAGTCTCTGTCTCGTGTAAAGTTTGAGCACTTTTGAGACAATCTTAGTGTAGTTCGAAATGACCTCTCTCGAAAGGGGGAGTAGTGTTGATGCTAGTCTTGTGCTGAATATTTCCATCTTCGTGCTGAAGATTTCCAGCTTGGTGCTGATGTTGTTGAGATGCCAGGCTCGTGCTGAAGATTTCCAGATTCGTGTTGATGTTGTTGTGATGCCAGGATCATGCTGAAGATTTCAAGCTTCGTGCTGATGTTGTTGAGATGCGAGCTTCGTGCTGAATATTTCCCGCTTAGTGATGATATTGATAAGATGCCAACTTCATGCTGAATATTTCTAGCTTAGTGCTGATGTTGATGATGCTCCAACCTTCATGTTGTGATGCTATTTTTGTTGATGTTGTATCAACCTCATGCTATTATTGATGATGATGAGAAAAACTTCCGATGACTTATAGATATGCCAGTCAGTTTTCCATATGTTGTTTATGTTGTTACCCTCTCTCTCTCCTGATGATGTTGTAGAATACCCTTCTTGTTAAGGGGGAGTGTTGAAATATTGTAACTGCAAAGAGTATTCTATTTATTATTGAGTTATTAATCATTAGATCAATCCCCTTTTGTTGATTGATCATGTTGGGCCTTGTACTTGACCAAATCCCATTTTGCGGATTGATCAAACCTTAATTATATTATGCAAACTAAGAATTCACCCCCTAGACCTAATTAAAGTGGTTTTAACCACTAAGAAGAGAAGTCGGCCCTGCCCAGTGAAGAGACACCTTTCCAAGCGCCTTCCATCTAGTATAAATAAAGAAGGCTAGTGCCTCATTATCTCACTCACTCATTCGCTCATCAAGTGCGCAAATTTGGTAGCTGGAGTTGGGAGAAGAAGGAAGAGAGAGGCACATTGCTGAGTGTTGGATATTCTCTAGTGTTTTGGTTTATTGTCTTGGCTATCTATATTAAGGAAGTTTTTGCTGGGTTTTCTCCCCCATGAGGGTTTCCCAGGATAAATGTTGTGTATCTTGTGATTGTTTTTCTCTCAGTGATCCTACCTATGCTATTGTTATCTAGTAAATTGAAAAGAAACCTAATAATAACTCAAAACTTAACAATCTTGACCGTTGGTCTAGAGATGACACGTTGAGGCAAGAGAGAGGATCTTCGGTGAGTCGACACTTCGGGAGATTTGTAGAGAAGTGATTTGGAAACTGCTGAAGCCCAGAGTCTCAGAGCTCCTATCCACCATAGATATAAACAAAGAATGAGGACTGACGATCTGTACGTCCTCTGAGTATTCGAAGAATTGGTGTTTGGAGGAAATGCATTGTAAGGAAGGAAGATCCTCCAAAGCCTAAAAGTTCTGGAGCTCTGGAGGCCCGAAGCATAGGATAATCACCTAGTTGTTAGTGCTGGGTCACAACCCATGGTCACATAAATTTGGGGGCCTAAGAAAAGGGGCTAGCGCCCAAAATTTTGTTTTAAGAACAAGAAAGGGATTAGAGAAAGCATCCATGAGGTTCTTGATTGTACATACCTACACCTAAAGAAGTAAGGAAGGCCTATAAAACTGAAAAAGGGATCCAACAAGAATCCAAGAGCCAATTCGAATATGAGTTGGAAGAATCCATGAACATGATTTCATCACTGAAAAGACAAATTGTTCAAGTATTCATAACTTCCTGCTCAAAACTCAAAATTGAGCATGGAAGTAGGCATTGGAAAGGTCTTGAACAATAGAAGATAACGGTTCACCCAAAAATTGGATCTGAACTGTCAATTTCTCAGGAAATCAGTAGAAAATAAGTCTAATATATATTAATGTATCAGAATGGTTCATGTTTTCATGAAATTATTAAGAACAATTAGCCTGACAAAGTTCTGTTGGCTGCACATTTTTTCAAAATTAACAACTATCAGATCAGAATCAACACATAGTGCAGAGTGATGGATGTTACAAAGGTAGTCTACAGTCAAGATGATGAAATAAGAGGGTTGAATGTCCAATTGGGTATGGAAAGGAACCAACTCCAATGGACATGGAGGAAGAAAGGAGGAAGACATAAATCTGCTTGATACCCTCAGATAATTAAAGACAGATGTCTAGAGCCACAAGAATGATAATGGAAGGCTTATGAAAGCCAAGGAACAACAAGAAGACTTCAATATGAAGTTAATGAAAATCCTCAACATAATTGAAAATAATTTGGATAAGGAGAGTGGCTCCAACAAATCAGGAAGCCAAGAGACCCCTGAGGAAAAAGGAAGATCAAGGAGTGATAACAGGCATCACCATCACTCCGAAAAGAATTTCCATAAGAGAGCACATAGTATCTCAAGTCCATCCCCTCTCAGGAAGCATCATAGGAGATCTGTGGTGGATGAATTGAAAGGAGAAATGAACAATATCAAAACTCCTACTTTTGATGGTGAACACAAGAAGGATGAAGATGCTGAGACATGACTGCTAAGCATGAGGAAGTACTTACAATTGCATAACTATTCTTCTCATGCATAAGGAAGAATTTCTATCTATCAACTGAAAGGAAAGGCATCCATGTGGTGGGATCAACTTGTGCAAGTGCAACACATCAGGGAGAAAAATGTGACTTGGAAGGAATTCAAGAAGAAATTTGAGAAGAAATACCTAACCAAGAGGTATTATGACAAAAATATGAAAGAGTTATTTGAACTCAAACTGGGCAGCATGACTATTGATGAATACGATCAAAGGAGATTTTTAGAACTGTTAAAGTATGTCTCCTTCATCAAGGATGAGACAGTTAATATTAAGAGGTACCTGAGTGGGCTTCCATATTTCATCAGTGACAAGATCCAATATGATGATCCCAAGACTTTGGAGGAAACCTTAAGGAGAGCCAAGTGATTATATGATCAACAAAAAGGAAATCCTACTTTCCAGAAGGCTTGGGAGGAAAATAAGAAGTTTAAGAGGGAACAGAGGCAGAAGGGGAACACACCACCCTTTTTCAGAAACAATCCTCAAGGAAAACCATCTTTTAGAGAGCACAAAATGGCTGAGGTAGGTGGACAAAGGCCAATGAAGACACCCATTCAATGTTGGGGCTGTAAAGGAGACCATAAGTATAGATATTGTCCTCACAAAAGTGACAAAGTGAGAGTTTTCCACAATGTACAACAAGCAAAAACAATGGAGGACATGGGAATAAGTGTACCAAGGATCTATGCAGCTCTGAACAACAAGCAATTTGAGTTTCAATCACACATGATTGAAGTAGAAGGTATGATCAATAACCATGCCTTTACTATTTTAATAGACTTAGGAGCTAGTCATAGTTACATAGATCCTAAAGTTGCGGAAATATTTCTTTTTCCAAGAAGAAGGCATGGGAAATATTGGTTGGTACAATTGGCTACAGGAGCTAAGAGAAAAGTTGTTGAGCTAGTTAAATCATGTCCAATGGACATGAATGGGTTAAGTACCATGGAAGATTTGAACATCTTTCCATTGGGTTCATATGACTGTCTAATTGGTATGGATTGGTTGGACCAACACCATGTTGTCTTAGACTGTCATAACAAGGCATTTACTTTCCTGGATGAGGAAGGGAACCCAAGAACAATCCAAGGAATTCCTAGGGCAGTTACTGTCTGAGAGATCTCAACAATGTAGCTGATGAAGTGTTACAAGAAGGGCTACCAAATATTTGCAGCTCATATGGAGGAAGCACCTAAGGATAAGGTGCCAAATATAGAGGATCATGCAGTCCTAAAATATTTTGAGGATGTGTTCAAGGAGATAACAAGACTACCCCCAAAGAGAGATATTTATATCTCTATAAATTTGACGGCTGGAGCAGCTCCAGTATCAAAGACTCCCTACGTAATGAGTACACCAGAGCTGAAGGAGTTGCAAATGTAGCTTGAAGAGTTTCTGAAGAAGGGGTATATACTCCCAAGTGTGTCACCTTGGGGAGCCCCAATTTTATTCGTGAAGAAGAAAGATGGGACATTGAGATTGTGCATCGATTTCATACAATTTAACAGAGTGAATATAAAGAACAAGTATCCTTTGCCAATAATAGATGATCTCTTTGATCAACTAAAATATGCAAGGATATTCTCAAAGATTGATCTCAGGTTAGGATATCATGAAGTAAGGATCAGAGATGAAGACATCAACAAGACCTCCTTCAGGACAACGTATGGTCATTACGAGTTCACAGTGGTGCCATTTGGGTTATCAAATGCACCAACTGTTTTCATGTGCTTAATGAATGATGTTTTTCAGGAATATTTAGACAAGTTTGTCATTATTTTTTTGGATGACATCCTTGTATATTCCAATTCAGAATAAGAACATGAGCATCATTTGAGGATAGTGTTACAAGTGTTAAGAGAGAATCAACTATATGACAAATTGAGCAAGTGCTCATTTTATCAAAACATAATTCACTATTTGGGGCATATCATATCCGAAGAAGGGATAGAAGTGGACCCTAAAAAGATTGAGGCCATTAAAGGGTGGAAAACACCTAAGAATGTGACATAAGTCAGGTCCTTTATGAGTCTAGCTAGATACTATAGAAGATTCATTGCATGGTTTTCAAGAATTTCTCACCCAATCACTTCCTTCTAAAGGAAGGGGGTGAATTTTCAATGGACATCAGAATGTGAAAAGAGCTTCCAGCAATTGAAGCAATTGTTAACTAGTGTTCCAATTCCGAGGATTGTAGATCCAAATGAAGATTTCGTGGTTTGCACAGATGCATGCAAAGAAGAGCTTGGTGGAGTCCTCAGTCAAAATGGGTTTGTGATATGTTTTGAATCCAAAAAAATGAAAGAGCATGAAAGGCTCTATGCCACTCATGATCTTGAGTTGGAAACCATAGTGCATGCCTTGAATAAGTGGAAGCACTACCTCATGGGAAAGAGATTTGAGCTAGGGTCAAACCATAATGGTCTGAAATATTTGTTTAACCAACCAACTTTGAATGCTAGGCAGAGCAGATGGTTGGAATTCCTCTGTGAGTATGACTTTGATATTAAGCACATCAAAGGAACAAAGTGGCTGCTGCACTCAACATGAGAGTGCATGATCTGCATGCTACAACCATTAGAATGTACCAAAATGATCTTAAAGGAAAAATGCCCGAGGCTGCGAAAGTAGATTTGCAGTACATGTAGTTGGTAACAAAATTATAGCAAGGTATAATGCAACAAAAAGTTGAAGATTATGAATTGGGAATTGATGGAATTATCTTGTACATGAACATAATTTATGTACCCAATTATCCTAAATTGAGGAGTACGATTTTAAAAGAGATGCATAATGTACCTTATGCTGGACACCTAGAATATCAGAAAACAGTTTCAACAGTCAAGAACCAATATTATTGGCTAGGCATGAAGAGGGAGATTGCTGAATACATTGCTAAATGCTTGGAGTGTCAAAGGGTCAAGGCTGAGGATAGACACCCAACTGGGTTGTTGCATCCATTACCCATTCCCGAGTGGAAGTGGGAAGTAGTGACAATGGATTTCATCACCAAATTTCCTAGAACAAGCAAGCATCGTGATGCTATCATGGTGGTGGTGCAAAAGCTTACTAAATCTGCCCATTTCATTCTTATGAAGGTTACTCACAAGGAAACCGATGTTGCTGATATTTATATGAGGGAAGTAGCACGCTTGCATGGAATACCCAAGACAATTATGTCTAACAGAGACCCAAAGTTTACCTCAAAGTTCTGGAAGGGATTATTCAAAGGGTTCAAAACAAATATGAAATTCAACACAACTTATCATCCTGAGTCTGATGGGAAAATAGAGAGAGTGAACCAAGTGATAGAGGATATGCTAAGGATGTATGTGATGGACAAACCATATAAATGGGAAGATTATCTACACTTGGTAGAATTTTTCTACAACAATGGGTACCAAGCATCATTGAAGATGAGCCCATTTGAGGCACTTTATGGTAGAAAGTGAAACACACCAGTAAGATGAGACAACCCAACTGGCAGAGTAGTGATCAGGCCATAGTTGTTTAAAGAAATGGAAGAGAAAATGCTGAAGATTAAAAAGGATTTAAAGGCTTCCTAAGACAGGCGGAAAAGCTATGCTGACAGGGGAAGAAATCAAAGGGAATTTAAAGTGGGTGATCATGTTTTCCTGAAGGTGAAGGCCAATAGAAGTTCCCTGAAGTTGGGAAACTGTTCCAAGTTGGCAGCCAAATATTGTGGGCCATTTGAAATCCTAGAGAGGATTGGACCAGTAGCTTATATGATTTCATTTCCTGCATCTCTTTCTATACATAATGTATTCCATGTATCATTGCTTAAGAAATATATACCTAATGCTAATCATGTTATTGATTGGAATGTGATTTAGGTGGAGCAAGAAAGTGTTTTTCAAGTGCATCTGATACACATTTTGGACCGAAAAATCAAACATCTCTGGAATCGATCC
The DNA here is from genome assembly GCA_009831015.1 of Picea engelmannii. Taxonomy (NCBI): domain Eukaryota; kingdom Viridiplantae; phylum Streptophyta; class Pinopsida; order Pinales; family Pinaceae; genus Picea; species Picea engelmannii. Next base: position 75,915 of record ML795142.1, read on the forward strand.
ATAGGAATTGTAAAGGTCCAATGGACCTAGTACGGTCTTGAGGACACAACTTGGGAGCATGAAGATGTTATGAGGGCATAATACCCACATATTTTTGAAGATTTTTGAAAATCTCGCTGTAATATGTAAATATGATGCACTGAGGATAGTGCATAAATAAGGGGAGGGGATTGTAATACCCCAAGTCCAAGCCTCTGCTAAATTGTAATGATGTTTAATGAAGTTTATAGGTTGGTGAGCCAGGAATTTATAAGTTGGGAGGCTTATGTGTTTATTAGGTTGGAGAGCCTAGATGCTAAGGCCAATGAGCCTATTTTTGTATATGTAATTTTACATATCATTAATAAAAATACATCGCTGCATGTAGACCAACCACGAAGAAAGAGTTTAGGGGGACTAAGCTCCACTAGGAAGGAAAAGGGAAAGGGGGCTAAGAGGCTAGGAAAACTGGGCTAATATTGAGGGATTAACCTAAGGGAATATTATAATATATTCCTAAAACACTAAGGTTGGACATAACCTATTATCCTAAGTTTCTTTGGGGAGAGGAACAAGCTCCAAGTGGAGAGGAATGAGCTTATGGAGAGCCATGTTTCATCCAAGACACATGTAGATTTATGTGGGAAAATCCATCATTGTGGGGGTTCGCTCACCAATATTTCCATCCTTTTCCCCATTCTCTCACGCACTGAGCAGGAATGCAGTCATCCATTTTCTGCCATTTTTGAAACCTCTGCCATTGTGAACCGCTGTAACTTGCATGCACTGGTATTTTGCTAAGCCCGTACCTTGCCTTACCCTATTTTTTCTATTGTGGTTACCCATTAGACTTAAGAGCTGGACACAATAAGCAGGTTGTCAGGCTTGTGGTTTGAAGAGGTGGGTTTTCAGGCCCGTGGGTTGAAAAAGTAGGTTGTCAAGCTTGTGAGAAACTCTCTCCAGGTGAGAGAGATTGCTGGGGAAGTGATTTCTTCTGGAGGGATCCCAACAACGGCTACAAAGCTCTTAGAATTCATGATCGGACCTGTTGCTGAAGCCCTGGAAGGGAAGTGGAGCAACTGATGGACTGTGGAACAATGAATGTGTATATTCTTGGGGTGGAACATGCATGTGGGGAATGAGAGTATGTGAGCGGTGGGCATAAGTAAGCTCCTTGGAGGGAATCATTCCTGTTGCATTGTGCAATTTTCCATAGTCTCAGCCTAGCCTAGGATTTCCTTTACCCTGGGTGGAGTTTAGTCCCAGCTCGGGGGTGACCCATTGTTGATAGCTTGGAGCAGTGTGGTCTAAGGCTGGGAGGTTCATGGAAGGTATGCACGCAGTTGGTGGTCCTCTCTTAAAAGATAAGTGCCAAATCTATATTAATTTTACATGTTTTGTTTAAGTATATGTTTGAAGTTTATTAG
>ML795142.1:80901-119171 GCA_009831015.1 Picea engelmannii
GTACTATCCATATAGAATAGTATTATCTAAAAATATATCATAACTCATACCGTTATCCATCAAACAAACTTGGGTCCATTACCCAAACTTGGGGTCTCCAACTTCTCATGGCCATAACTCTCTAACCGTGAGGAGTTATGTGACGTTCCACATACCACTAAAAATGGAATGAAAAGCACTATCCATCTAGAATATTTTACCTAACAAATTCATTGTCCTTCATCTCATTATGCCACAATTAAGCATGGTTTCTGTTACTCCACAAAGCGTCTTCCCGTGAGGGATTTCACCACAAGGGGAACACTTTGGAGTTCATCCATATTTACTTCTTATCAAACATGGCAAGAAAATAATGAGTCATCTTTACATCAAACAATATTGGGTCCATTACCCAAACCTTTGTGCTACAGGGCTTTCTTCAAGGGTTGACATCAATGACAACCAACCTTAATCAACAATCTCCCCCTTTTGCATTGATGGCAACACTCTAATGCAATACTGAAATCATATCACTCATGCTCCCCCTGGAACCATGCCTTTGTCCTTTGTATCTGATAAATTTGCATTTATCCTCTGCATCTGATAAATCTGATAAATCTGCTCCCCCTGGAACCATGCCTATGTCCTTTGCATCTGATAAATTTCTCCTCCTTTGTCATCAATGGTAAAGGTATATTTTCATCCGGGGCTGCTTCCCCTGACTGAACTGTCCTCTTATGGTGCTTCCTCCTGTACATCTAAGACATATAAGATAAGCATTCAAAAATCATTCATTTTGGAGAAGAAATAACTCCAAGTTTTTGGTGAAGATATTCAAAGGCTTCCCGTGGAAGTGGTTTTGTAAAGATGTCTGACACTTGTTCTTTTGTGCCCACATACTCAACTATGATGTTCTTTTATGCAACCTGTTCCCGTAGAAAGTGATACTTGATTGGAATGTGCTTCATCTTGGAGTGCATCACCAGGTTTTTTGAGATACTGATGGCACTTGTATTATCACAATATATTGGAATGCGCTCATCATACTCAACCTATATATCTGTGAAAGTTTGTTTCATCCAAAGAACCCGTGTACAACATGCTGCTGCTAAAATATGCTCTGCTTCGACTGTAGATAGAGATATTGGTGATTGTTTCTTGCTTAGCCATGATACCAAACACTCACCTAAGTATAACACTGCTCCACTGGTGCTTCATTGGTCATCAATACAACCTGCCCAATCTGCATCTGTGTAGGCAATAATTGATAGATGTTTTCCTTTTGGATACCATAATACAAACTCTTCTGATCCTTTGAGATATCTGAAAATCCTCTTTACTACTAATACATGTGATTCCTTTGGTGCTGCTTGAAATCCTGCCACCTGTCCAACTGCTTGCATTACATCTAGTCTAGATGTTGTCACATATAGTAGGCTTCCAATCATTGACCTATATTGCCTCTGATCTGTAGACTTCGAGTCATCATCTTTGCTCAACTTACAACTGGTTTGCATGGGAGTGATAACTGGTTTGCAATCTTCTATTCCAAACCTCTTTAGCATTTCTGTGATATACTTGGTTTGAGAAATAAAAATTCCTTGGTTTCTTTGACGTATCTGAAGTCCCATAAAGAAGGATAGTTCTCCAAGTAACGACATTTCAAATTCATTCTACATGTCTTTTGCAAATTTATGGCTTAACCTGTCATCATCAGTACCAAAAATAATATCATCAACATAAAATTCAATTAATAAAATATTACCTTGACTTACCTTGATGTAGAGGTTGCTGTCTGCACTTCCTTTTTTGAACCCTGCCTACTGCAGATACTTATCTAGTTTGGAGTACCATGCTCTAGGAGCATGTTTTAGACCATACAAGGCCTTGTTTAATTTACATACATAGTCTGTGTTCTCTAACAAATGAAATCTTTCTGGTTGTTCAATGTAGACTTCTTCTTCAAGTTTCCCATTCATAAAAGTTGATTTTACATCCATCTGATATACTTTAACATTTTTGGAGCATGCATAAGCTAAAATTAAATGAATTGCTTCCATTCTGGCAACTGGGGCAAATGTCTCTTCAAAGTCGATTCCTTCAATCCATGCATATCCTTTACATACCAATTTAGCTTTGTTCCTTGTAACATGTCCATCTTCATTCAATTTATTCCTGAAAACCCATTTTGTGCCGATCACTTTCTTATTCTTTGGTCTTGGAACCAATTCCCAAGTGTCATTTTTCTCTATTTGATCCAATTCTTCATCCATAGACTTATTCCAAAATTCATCGTTGCTGGATTCTTCAAAAGAATTTGGTTCAATTGTAGATAAGAGTGCCAGGTGTGTTTGTTCTGGTGAATGGATTTTTCTTCTAGTCTCAACTCCTACATCTTTGTTTCTAATAATTTGATCTGAAGGATGATTCTTCTGTACTTGTTTGCTAGGTGTATTTGGAGATACTTTCTAAACTTGCTCTTCTACTTCTGTCGGATTCTCTTCATCTTCATCTTCCTCTTCTACATATTTTTCATCTTCTTCTTCGAAAAGTTGTTTCATTGATTTGTTTTCTTCTTCCTTTGATTATGGTCTGCCTGTTTCATCAATTGTTATGTTGATGCTTTCCACAACTTTGTTCAATCTTAGATTGTAACATTTGTATGCTTTCCTTGTACTTGAGTAACCAACAAGTATTCCTTTGTCCACACGAGAGTCAAACTTTCCCATTCTTCCATCTTGTCTTTTGATGTAGCATTTGCTTCCAAAAACCCTGAAGTGCTTCACATTTGTTGGTCTTCCTTTCCATAGCTCATAGGGAGTTTTATCAGTGTTGTTTCTGAGAATTACTCTATTTTGAATGTGAACTGTTGTATACACTGCCTGTGTCCAAAATATATCTGTCAATTTGGAATCCATTAGCATTGTTCGAGCCATTTCTTGTACTGTCCTATTCTTTCTTTCAACAACTCCATTCTGTTGAGGTGTCCTAGTAACGAAGAATTGCCTTTTTATTCCATGATTGCTACAGTGTTCCATAAATTCCTTTGAAGTGAACTATCCTCCATTATTAGATCTCAAACATTTGATTCTTGAATCCATCTCATTTTCAACTATTTCCTTGTAGATCTTGAAGTTTTCAAAAGCTTCTGACTTGTTCTTGAGAAAGCAAACTGCAATCATTCTTGTATAATCATCAACTAATAACATAAAGTATTTTTCACCTTTTAAGCCCTTTGTTGTAGTTGGTCCAACTAGATCAGTGTGCACAATTTCTAGTGGTCTTGTTGTTGAATATTCCTTTGATTTGAACTTGGTCTTTGTTTGCTTTCCTTGTTGACAATGCTTGCATAAAGTGTTGGTTGGTTTCGTGATCTGGGGCATTTCTCTGACTGCTTCTCTTTTGCTGACTTTGACAAGGTTATCAAAATGCATGTGACCCATTCTTTTATGCCATAGCCAAATTTCATCTTCCTTTCCTAGACAACACTTTTTGTTTCAATTTCACTTAACACAAATATGTTGTTTGAAGTTCTTGCAACTGTACCGACCAATTTCCCTGAACCTTGTTTTCTGATCTCACAATTTTCTGAATGGAAAGTAAGTTTATGACCTTGGTCACACATTTGAATCACACTTAGAAGATTATGTTTCATATCTTCTACCAGTAGAACATTTTGTGCCTTTTCATTCTTGTTCCCAATTCGGACTGTGCCTTCTCCAATGATTTTGGATGAATTATCATTTCTGAAGGAGACTGATCCATTTTTTTCTTTTCGTAATGTAAGAAATTTGTCTTTATCACCTGTCATGTGTTTTGAACATCCACTTACAACATACCAAACATGTTTCTTCTGCTTAGCTTGAAGAGCAACTGTGCATTCTTCATTATTATATTGATCTTGCTTTCTTATCAATGTCATTTTATGAGGTTCTTGTCTGTGACTGTTGTTATTCTGTTGAGTTTTTTTAGGAGGGACTGTCATTCTGCAATCCTTGGCCATGTGTCCAAAATTGTTACATTTGTAACATTCCACTTCAGTGCTCAAATATTCAAACCTATTGTAACTTCTTCTTTGTGTGTCACTAGGTCTCCTTGAATAATCCCTTTGTGTATAAATCTCAAAGTTGTTACTGTTCCTGTTGTTAGCTCTTCAATTCACAACTTTATGTCCAAAATTATTACATGCATAACATAAACCAAAAAATATAGTTTGATACCTAGGAGTTGAAGATCTTTCGAAAGGAGGTGCTCTTATGAATCCTTATTCTTCTTGAGGCCTATCTGCCCGTTGTTGATTCTGAAATCTGAATCTTCTTGGTGGAGGAGTGTCCCTGTAATCTTCCTTGTATATCTTCCTATCCTCTTTGATTGTTTCTGCATAGCTCTTTGGATTTGTTTCTTGCTCTGTTGTTTTAGAGCTTGATCCATTTTCTGTCTAATTGTATCCAAGTCTGGACTTGTCAAGATGATATTTTTGACTGTTGATAATGTCATCCAGAACTTTTGAGCTATTCTGCATATTTTTCTTTTGAATATCATTTCTTAGTGTGACAACCTCTGCTTCCAAGTTTCCAATGATCTTGTCCTTTTCTTCTAGTTGTTCTTTGAGTGCTTCTTCAATTATTTTATCTTCTTCTAATTCAACCTTCAATTTTGTGATCATTTGTTCTAGTTCTCGAGTGTTCTTTTTCTTGTCTAGTTCTTCTTGTAGTTTCTTGTTTTTCTTCTTTTCTCTTCTGATAACTTCTATGGCACGCACTAATTCTTCTCGATAGTCAACTTATCCCTCTTCAATTTCTTCTTTGGCTTCTTCACATTCTTCTTTATCTTCTTCATATTCTTCTTCGAAGTATTCTTTGTCAGAGTCTTTTATTGCCATGAATAGAACTCTTCCTGTCTCATTGTCATTGAATTCATCTTCATCTGATGATGAGATGTCTTCTTTGGTGTATAAGATTTTCTTGAAAACTTTATTTGTAGTTCTTTTGCTTTGATATGTGCGTTTTCCTTTTGAGTAACCTTCACCATTTCTCTTTTTCTTATGAGGACATTTGTTAGCAAAATGACCAATACCATCACAATTAAAACAAATTAAAGGGAGCTTACCTCTATACCTATCGTTGGTTCCCTTGTTCAATGTTTTGACGAAGTTGGCCACTTCTTCATCATCTTACGAGGTGTCACTGCTGCTGCTATATTCTTCTTGTTCCTTTTTCTTTTGCTTTGATCTTTTGGATGCCTTGAAGGTGCTTCTTTTACATCTGGATTTTCCTGCTCAGTTATCATTTCATATACTGTGAATATTTCATGCAATTTGTCCATGCTTATTGTGTCCAAATCCGATATTTATTCTAGTACTGATATCTTAGGGTTAAATCTCATAGGAAGAGATCTTAGTATCTTTTGAACAATTACAGATTATTCAATTTCTTCTCCCAATCCTATGATTGCATTCACTGTTTCATCGACTCGTAAGAAGTAGGCTGTGATATCTTCATCTTCCTTCATTTTTAGTTGTTCAAACTGACCTCTGTAAGTTTGAAGCTTTGCTTCTTTGACTTTTGTATCTCCTTGATAAATATTTTGAAGCTTGTCCCAAATCTCTTTAGCGGATTTACAATGTGCAACTTTGGTGAATACCGTATCACTGAGACCATTCAAAAGTGAATTTGTGGCTTTGGAATTATTCTCATCGAGTTTTACTGCTTTGTCATTTGTTGGTGGAACTGTTGGTGCTGTGTAACCATATACAATTGATTGCCAAACTTGAAATCCCTATGCCTGTATATATGTCCTCATCCTTATGCTCCAAAAAACATACTTCTGTTCATCAAACTGTGGTATTCCATTTTTATATGAGTTGGTACTCTCCATGATCTACCTTTCAGTGGTTAAACTAATTTCTGAAGGAACCTACTCTGATACCAATTGTTGGATTACTGAGAGGGGCGGTCAATCAATAATAGAGCAATTTAATCCTTTTTAACCATATAATCCAAGTGTTATATCCATGAAGCATTATCATCCAATAACTGCAGAGTAAATAAGCAATTAACAAATGAACAAACATACACATACACAGTACACCCATGTTTTACGTGGAAACCCAAATCGAGAGAAAATCACAGAATGCTTTTTCTTATATGTCTTGAAGAATTACATTCATTGGAAGCACCAACTTCCTTCGCTTTCCAGCTGCAACTGGAAGGAGGCTCCAACCCCCTAGTTTCTCAGGCTACAACTTGAGGGAAGCTCCAACTCCCCAATTTTCTGGCTACAACCAGAAGGAGGCTACAACCCCCTATGTTCTCTGGCTACAACCTCTTGTCCTTGCCCCGTCTTGCCACCTTGAAGTAGAAGTAGAATGATGGAACCATTGTCAACCTGTCACTGTGAGATATACCACTGTAAACCTGTACCAATAAATCTGAACCATGCATCAACCTGTACCTCAACCTGTAATCAACCTGTACCATAAACAAGTGCATCAACCATGCACCAACCTGTACCAAATAACCTGTAATCAACCTGTACCATAAACAAGTGCATCCAACCATGTAACAAGTATGTACATATCATGTGTCAACTACTCATCAACTATAACTCATCAATATGTACCAACATCATCAACTATACACCTCATGTATGTGCCAACTCATCAACTACTTGTCTCAACCATGTACTCAACATGAACCTCAACCAAAAGCCCTCATCAATTTCATCATCCAAATCTGATTTGTAGCTCTATAATAGACCTGGTGTATATGATCACATTCCTACAAACCTTCCTTAACTTCAACAACAAGAGACTATCATTTTCATCAAACTTTTCTTTAGTCTCACATGCATAGTTTTGGATTAGTCAACAACCCTAACTTGAAGTAATCATAACTTTGTACCTGTAATGTATAAAGATCTGAAAATGACACACAATGTTCTTCAATGTGTTTTATGTAATTTATCCAGGTGTCACAACTTGGAACCTCTCAGAAAAGGAGTTATAGCAAAAATGACATACCTTTCTGAATTCTGGCTTATTCTAGATAACTACCTTGTAGAGTGTGCCCCGCATGAAATATTTGTTGAAATGATATGAAACTATTAAAAAACATACTATAGATTGTACCCTAACCAACACATTTTGTTTCACTTAATTTGTATCTATTATGAAGAAGTTATGACGTTTTTACCCGAAACACCTGTTTTTGACTAGTTTCAGGACTAGCCAAAAACCCTATTTTCCACGGAGTGTAACTCCAAAAATACAATGACCCACAAGCTGAATTTTTTACCACAGATACTTGGATATGTTTTCTCAATTTCATAGCAATTTCATGGTCTGAATCATTATAGAAAAAAATTTATAGCGAAAATGGTGAGATGACCTGTAAATAACATACCTTAGAAAGCACCATTAAAAGAATTTATCCTTCCTTGCATTTCGACCTTATTTTATTCACCTTCCCTCAGAATTTAGGCTTATATATTCTTAGTTACCTTAGACACCTATAGATATTCAATATGCTCAAGTGTGTTTTAAAATGAGAGAGCCTTGCCTCTTATTTATACTCTCCAAGTAGCTTCCTTAAAAACATTTTCTAGGCCACTTGGCCCCACTTTCCTTATTTTAGGGTTAACCCACTTCTAATTTCTCCATTAAATTTATTATTGAAACAATTTATTTTGTATTCACTTTGAATTATAATACACTCATTACTTCACTTTATTATTTACCTTTTAAAATCTCTTAACCCACTTTGACTACTTTGACCTTTTGGGGCTTCTAGATGACATATGAGGGTCCTCCAACTTCGTAAGGCCATAACTCTCAAACCGTGAGGAGTTATGTGACGTTCTACATATCACCAGAAATGGAATGACATGTACTATATATATAGAATAGTATTATCTGAAAATATATCATAACTCATACCGTTATCCATCAAACAAATGTGTGTCCATTACCCAAACCTAGGGTCTCCAACTTCTCATGGCCATAACTCTCTAACCGTGAGGAGTTATGTGACGTTACACATACCACCGGAAATGGAATGACAAGAAATATCCATCTAGGATAGTTTACCTGACAAATTCATTGTCCTTCATCTCATTATTCCACAATTAAGCATGGGTTCTCTTACTCCGCAAAGCGTCTTCCCGTGAGGGCTTTCACCATAAGGGGACCACTTTGGAGTTCATCCATATTTACTTATTATAAACCATGACAAGACAATAATGATTCATCTTTACATTAAACAATATTGGGTCAATTACCCAAACCTTTGTGCTGCGAGGCTTTCTTCAAGGGTTGACATCAATGACAACCAACCTTAATCAACATGGGAGACACTTTCTAATCATTAAATAAGCATCCTTGAACATAGTTGTCCAATAATACCCAACTCTGATAATTTTGTGTGTGCAATCACCATAAGTGCAAAATGTCCTCCATAAAATCCTTCATGGAATTATTGTAATTTTTGTTGGGATTTTGAATGGTCAAAACATATTATTAGAATAGCATCAATATTTCTTTGAAAAATATTTCTAGAGACTAGCACATACTTATTGGTCTTTATTTTCAGAGCTCTCCTTTCTTTAGAAGACATTCCAATAGGAAACTGTTCATATTTTCAGTAAAGGATAACATACTTATACCATTTTTACCTTGGTATGGAAGTATCTTGCATGGTAGTATCATCTATATGAGGAGAATTTATATTGACAACTTCAATAGCAGTCATCAACTTGCATAACACTAGTCCTTTGATGACTTTGAGATTTTTAATTTCCATATAATATTCTTGAAGTTTATCCATCCAATTTTCCCATCTCCCTTGGAGTTAGTTAAGAAAAACTTGGTCTAATGTGTCATTAGGTAAAAGTGTGTTTCTTTAGTATGCATTTGTAGTTAGGTAATCCGACGGTCATGATATGTTCTCAACATAGAGTGATCCGACGACTCATATTCTCCTCGATCTTAATGACTACATTTATATATGGATTAACACTTGACTGGTCCATGATATCTATTTAAAGAGAATGAAGAGTCATTTGTCGATGATCGCTAGTGATAAAATCTTTTGTAAATCTCTGCATAATATTTTCTTTTGCATTAATCAATTGCTCCAAGTCGTTACATTGGTTGGGGCCGTGGATGTTTCCCCACAAGGGTTTTACCATGTAAAAACATAAATGTGTTGATCATTGATATGGTTTTGTGAGTGGTTACTAAAGGTTTTCATCCTCTGAACGTGGTATCAAAGTGCATTTGAAAACCCACTGTAGTTGTAGATCGAGATCTTGAAGCAGTGTTGCTGCATCTATAGTTTCTACCATTTTCGTAAATTTTTGGGCTAAGATAATTGTTCCATTGTGATTGGAGCACTCATTTCAATTAGGAATGATTTTTGTTTCACTTGAAAAGGTTTCGGTTTTCTTGAGATACGACCATTTCAGTAAGATCCAGTGGTATAAATCATGAATACACCCTTTTAAATTTTTACAGAGTTAATATTTCGATTTTATTTCAGTTTTTTATTTTTTATTTTTGGGTTGATACTCTTTTCGATTTGCATATTCTATTTTCCATATGCTTTGTGTGATATTGGAAAATCAGAAACAAAGCAAAAAGGGTTTTCCTATCTATGTATGCTCTTTTCTGTGCACTTTGTATGATCTCGGTAAATTAGAAACATAGGGAAACTTTACATTTTCTGGGTAAGCTAACCAAGATCTAACCCTTGTTGTTGTCGAGAAGTTTTTTTTTTTGTGTGTGTGAATACATGAAAATAAGATTTTTTGTGCACACATTCCAAGACCATCTTCCAAAACAACAACAACACCCCCTATCCTCCTTCTTAAGACTATAAAGTGTTTTTCACTAGCTCACTTGATTGAAAGTTACTTTGTTTAGTAAGAGGTCTTGAGTTCAAGTCTCTTTTTTGTTACTTTTTTTGAAAACTTCACATTAATTGTAAAGTGAATTTCACTTAATTATAAAAGTGAATCACTATTAAATGACTTTAATACTTTTTTTTTGCATGCGACTTTCATTTACAAAGTAACTTCATTGTAAAAGTGATTCCCACTTATTCTATAAAAGTGGTTCACTTCATAAGTAACTTATTTAAAAGTGAGCTTATAGGCATAGTTAGGAGTAGCATCATCACGTGGACTAGATTTTTTTTTCCACATGGCTCTTTGGTTACCGTTTATGACTTTTTTCAAAAGGGCTTAACTTTCACATCCAAAGTTCATTTTCAGTGCCATTTTTTTTAAACAACTTATTTTTTCGAGAAATTTCCATCAAAGCTACCAACTTCATCCTTTAAATTCACATTCTCTACATATTTGATATGGATTCTCCTAATTGTATTTTTCTTACAAGTACCAACAACTTCTCATGGAAATACCATATGGAGGATGTATTAAGAAGTAAATGATTGTACTAGATTACCTTGGGAAAAGAACTAGAATCCACTGATGATGACAATAAATTCAAATGGGATAATAAGAGTGATGAAGCACATAGAATAATAGGAATGCCCATCTCTCATGATTTAAGGTTTCACATTCAAATAATTGATGGTCTAGATAAATCTTGGGAAAAATCTTTAAGCTATGTGCGTTTTTGGCCTACAAGGACTTGTAGAAAATTAATCTGGATTAGAAAAGAAATCTGAACATAAACTTCAAATATTAAGAGCATATAATGGAGGAAAATATGTGAACAATATATTTACAAATTACTACACTGCACAGGGCATTCAAATGCAACATACTGTTCCATATACACCACAACAAATTGGTGTTGCCAAGAGAAAGAATCACAGATTAAAAGAAAAATTCTAATTGTATGATCCAATCTAAAGGATTACGTCTTCGTTATTGGGAGAAAACTATCAACTGTGAAAATCAAATAGTAAATCACACTCCCACAAAGGCTCTAAAAAATATAACACCAGAAGAAGCATGAAACAAAAATCAAGCCATATGTAAGCTGCTTCCGTGTATTTGGCAGTGTAGGATGGGCTCACATTCCTGATGAGAAAAGGAAAGATTTACAACCTAAATGTGAGAAATGTATTTTTGATGGATATTCTGAAGATGTAAAAGGTTACATAATTTTTCAACCTCATTCTAATGAAATTATTATTAGAAGAGATATTAAATTTGATGAAAATCTCTTGGTGTGCAAGCCTAATTAGACGTTTGTTCCCTCTATGGCCTGCGATCCGTCTTTGGAATTTGTAACATCTTCTGTTCCTATTCTGGTTTCTTCTTCTTAAGATGATGACAATGAGGATGAAAATCCACCTTCGCCTGTTCACTTTCCTCCATATGAGTCCATTAAAAATGAACCTTCACCAACACCACAACTCCCCAGATGGATCTGTTCAACTCGAGGCAACTGGTGATATTGTCAATGATTCTTCATATCAACATTGGACACATTCATGGTTCCAACAATCCTCTTCGCTTTTGGCTCAAGTTTCAAAGACTTATGATCCAGAGAAATTTGCAGAAGCTTTAGGTCATCCGTATTGGGATACAACAATGAATGAAGATTATCACTCTATAATGAAAAACGATACTTGGGATATTGTACCTCGTCCAAAAGGAAGAAATTTTGTCAGATGTAAATGAGTCTACATAACTAAGTATGCATCAGATGGAAGTGTTGAAAGACACAAGGCTTGGTTAGTTTTTAAAGGGTTCTCTCAAGTTGAAGACATATACTATATTGAAACCTTTTTCCTGGTAGCCAAAATGAATTCCATCCACCTTGTTATATTCCTTGCTACCTCACATAAATGGGAGGTCCATAACATGGATGTTAAATCAACCTTCTTGCTTGGGGATTTGAAAAAATAAATCTACATGAAACAATCTCCTAGTTATGTCCAAAATGACTCTAGCCTTGTTTGTCACCTTAAGAAATATCGTTATGGTATTATGCAAGCTCCCCGAGATTGGTATGACAAAATGGCCAACTTTCTTCTTGATACTGGATTTTCTAGATGTCATTCTGACCCTAATGTATATACCAAGAAAGTGGGAAGCCATCTCATAATCCTTGTTCTTTATGCTGACAACCTTATCCTCACTAGTAGTGACTCAAAACTTTTAACCCATGTGAAATCTAGCCTTAAAAATAAATTTAAACTGATAGACTTAGGATATTTACATTAATTCTTTGGCCTCCAAGTATTGCAAACCAAGGAAGGAATATTTCTTTCCTAGTATAAGTATGGTTGTGACATTCTTCGTCACTTTCACATGGATGATTCTAAACCAATCCATTCTCTCTTCCAGTCTGGAATCAAACTTGCTACCACTTGTACTTCTCCCAAAGTTGATGCCACTTTGTACCATCAGATAGTTGGTATCCTCTTATATTTGACTCATAACTATCCCGATATTTCCTTTGTTGTTGGTCTTGTTGCTTGATATATGCAAAAACCCAATGAAATCCATTGGAAAACATTTAAAAGGATACTTCAGTATGTACGATGTATAGTTCAGTTCATAATACATTACAACTTCGAGGGGACTCCTTTATTGGTTGGTTTCACTGATTCAAATAGGATCGACAACGCTGATGATCAGAATTCTACTATAGGTTATGTTTTCAACCTTGGTTTTGGACCTATCACTTGGGACTCTAAGAAACAACAGACTATTGCTCTTTCTTCAACAAAAGTGGAGTACCAAGCAACGGTTAATGCAAGTCAATAATACTTGTGTCTTTCATAGATCCTTTCAGAGTTTGGATACCAACAACAACATCCAATCACCCTCTGGTGCGACAATGAGAGTGCCATCAATATTACCAAAGATGCAATTCAACATTATCACAACAAACACATAGAGATACACATGGAATTCATTAGAAATCTCCTTCATGATCGAGATATTGAAGTTCTTTTTTGTCCTACAAATATCAAGTTGTAGACATTTTCACAAAGTCTCTTATAGAAGTGAAATTTTCCAAACTTTGATCTATGTTAGAAGTTCAAGAAGTTGTCATTAAGGGGGGATAGGCTCTAATGCCTCTTTCCTTCTCTTATTGTGTTGATCTATGCTATGGTTGTGTGAGTGGTTACTGAAGGTGTTCATACTCTATTGGAATACCTGTGTTGTTGAACATCCTACACAAACTTCTTCATGGAATTCTTGTAATGATTTTTGGGATTTTGAAGGGTTTTACCACGTAAAAACATGAATGTGTTAATCTTTGATATGGTTGCGTGAGTGGTTACCGAAGGTGTTCATACTCTATTGGAATACTTGTGTTGTTGAACATCCTACACAAACTTCTTCATGGAATTCTTGTAATGTTTTTTGGGCTTTTGAATGGTCCAAACATCTTAGCAGAATGCCATCAAGATTTCTTCCAAAATTAATTTCAAAGACTAGCGTGTATTGATTGATATTCATTTTCATATCTCTCCTTTCTTTAGATGACATTCCAACATTAAACTATCCAGATTTTGGGTAAAGGATAATATCATTATACCATTAAAACCTTGGTATGGGCGTATCTTGCATGTTAGTATCATCTATACACGGAGAATTTGTATTGACAACTTAAATACTAGTCATCAACTTGCACTACCCTATTCCTTTGATGACTTTGAGAGGTTTATTTTGAAGTTTAGCCATCCAATTTTCCCATCTCCCTTCTCTAAATTGTTGATTTAGAATTTTGTTTACAGGAGAATGTGGTACATAAGCAATAATATGAGCTGATAAAATATAAGTTTTGAAATGAGAAATTGCTTTGACCAAATAAAAGGCTTGCCTTTTTATGGCGGATTATTTCAATTCATAATCATGCAAGGTTTTGCTCATGAAGCCAATTGGAATCTCTTCCCCTTTGAATTCTTTTGGGTAAGTATAGAAGAAATAGTCTCTTCTGAAGTGAATGAATATAATATGAATTCCTTATCAAAATCAAGACTAACAAGAACATGAGCAATGGTGATTGCATGATTGATGTTTGTAAAGGAATTTTGAGTCTCTTGAAAATTTCTGATCTTTCTTTAATAGCTTGTTGATTGGATTTACAATTGTGGCATAGTCAGGAACAAATCTTCGCAAAAAGTTATCTTTCCAAAGAAATATTATACCCCTTTTCAAGATGTAGGAGGATTTAAATCATTTATTGCTTTAATTATTTCTGGATCAATATAAATTCCTTCTCTGCTGACAATATGGCCAAGCAAATTCCCTTATGATAATGGAAATAAGTGTTCCTTTGGATTGAAATATATGCCATGCTTTTTGCATCTTTGAAAACTTGTCTGAGGTGTTTCAGGTGGCGTTCTCTCAACTTTGAATGAACAATTAGATCATCCTTATAGTATGCCATGAATTTTCCAATATTGAAGGCATGGTCAATGTCTCTCTGAAATGTAGCTCCAACATTTTTCAATCCAAAAGACATGCAGACATATGCATAGGTTCCCCATGGTGTGACAAAGGAAATTTTTTGTCTATCTTCTTCAGAAACAAGTGCCCGATTGTATCCAAAAAACCCATCTAACATTGACATTAATAAAAAAAGAGTAACTTGTTGCAACAACATCTCCATGTTTGGATGGGGTTAATTATCCTTAGCACTTGCTCGATTGAGATCTCGAAAATATACACAAAGCTGGATTTCACCATTCTTTTTTCTGATGACCACAATATTTGAAATGCAGTCTGAGTGTCTAATTGATAAAATTATGCCATCCTTTTTCAACTTTTCAAGTTCCAATTTTACCAGAGGCTTCAACTTTGGATTGATTATTCTTAATTTTTTCTTGAAAGGCTTTGTTCCTTATTTGAGTGGTATGGTATGTTGAAAAATGGACTTGTCGTATTCCTTCAAATCATCATATCTCCATGCAAAAACATCCTGAAATTCTTTAAAGAGAAGAGTATAGTATTGAATTTCCTCATAAGTGAAACTAGTACCAAGATTTATATATTTTGGAGCTTCAATAGTACTGATATTGATTTTTTCAATTTCTTGCACTTTTCTAAGGGAGGACTCATCCATTGTACACATTTCCTTTGTTTGATAATCTCTTGTGAAGAGTGATTCAAGACTGATATAGCTCTTTGGAAGAAAAGAAGAACTTTGATTGTGGGTCTCTTTTTGATTGATTTGTCCCTTTTTAAGATAGATATGCATTTGTTCTAGTGCTCTTAATGATTTTGATTGCAAATATGCAATGAAATTCGCAACATGTTCATTATTTTCAAACACCTTCCAATACTCTTGATTATCTAGTATTGATGGATGAAAAACTATTTTGACATGAAAAGTATTGGGATTTTGAGAATAATTAGTATTAAAAAGAGAGGTTTCAACTGCCAATGAGTTTGTGTTTTTATTCTTCTCTTGAGGAAAAAAGGTAATATTGAAGGAATTGAACAAATCTACAATATCCTAGACTCTTTTCGCATAATGCTTCAACTTCTCCTTCTTGATCTTGTATCCTTTTTTGGTATGATCGATAATTAACTCTGAGTCTCTAGTCACCACTAAATCATTAACTTTCATTTGAAGTGCTAGAGTCAATCCTTGAATTAATGATTTGTACTCAACTTCATTATTGGTGCAAGAGAACTCAAGTTTGATTGCATGTGGATAAATACAAGATTGAGGACTTTTAAAAATAATGCCAACTCCAATGCCAGATTTAGAAAAAGTGCCATCAAATGAAAATTTCAAAAACCGTTATAAAGTTTTGTTTGTTATTTGTTTGGGAGAACTTATTTTCTCTGTACTGAAGACACCATAATTTCCTATCCCAACATCAATATAGTTCTGCATCATTTCAACTCCCTTTTTCTCTAATGATGTGGGATTTCTTTGTTCTTTTGGTAATTTGATCAATGTTCCCTCTTCGTTTAGGAACATCATGCAACTCCCATCATTCAAAATATATCCTCTAATCATTGAGAACCAATATCGACCAAGGAAAACAACCAACTATCAACCAAGCAATTGTGTAGTGTAAAGTCATGATCTTCCAATGATATGTAGAATGGTAGAACCTTTCCCCTTGGTCTTGCTGGTATATAATTTTGTTATTGTTTGGTGTTTATAGTAGTTTCTTCTATCCTCGGACCAGATGAACTCAAATTATCCAAAATTTTTAGAATAATTTCTCTTTGCTAAGGTATCTTGACTACCTCCATAAATAACAAAGTGATTCGAAGCTTGGTCAATTCATCAACCACATTATAAGTCATATGTGGTGGTTGATTGTATTGATTTAAAACTCACTATTGTTTTGTTGGTTCTGGAACATTACTTTTTCCCTTTTCTTTATCTGGTTGATCTTTGGACTTGAATTTGTTTACTTAATTCCTAGTTTGAACAACATTGTATTTCTTTATAAAATCACACTCTTCTTTTTCATCAAAGATTTCAAAAGATGATGAACTTTCTTCCATTTGCTCTAATTCTAATGTTTTATTTTGGTCATTCATTTACTCTTGATTAAACTCATTGTTTTCTATAAAACCTTCTTCTTTAATATCTTCTAGCATGAAAAACATTTGGATTTGTAACTCGAGGTGCTTTGGGTTTGTTCTCTTCATTTATCTGATTTCTATCAACCATATTTCTAAAGTTTGGTTGCAAAGGCATTGCATATTGATGTTGTGGAACAACATTATTGACCCTCTTCAAACGAGTTATTTCACTTTGCATATGTCAAATTGTTCGATTCAACTATGCTATCTCTGTATTATGATGGGTTCTTTAAGCATCTTTAGGACCAGAAATATTTCTCACATTTGGGGGTTATCCTTGAAAAATTCCTCTTCCAATCCCATGTTCTTCGATTTATTTGGATGAATATGGAGCCTGAGATGATACATATAAGTTTTTCATTTGTCTTTGAACTTTTCCAAAAATAATTTTTGGATTGACATTACCAACATATTTCCTTCCATCTCATTTTCTTTCCTCATTGCCTTATCCAATGTTACAATTTGTGCATCCTTTATTGCATAATTAACATTTGATGGCATTTCATTCTTATAGCACCCAAATATGTCTAGTTCATTCAGGTGCTAATCTTCTTGAATTTGATATAAAGTATTAAAAAAATGCAAGTTGAAATCTCTAATCCTTTCATTCTTTTCAAGGTGTATTTGAGTGAACAAAGTGAGAAAAGTATGATATGAAATAGGCCGAGAGTATTTGGTCATAAATACATCTTTCATATCATCAAAGGAACCAATGGAATTTGTTGGAAGTGAAAGGTACTAGTCATATGTTGGACTTATTAAAGTTTTTAGAAAAAATCTCACCATAACATCATCATGCTCCATCAAGTGGATGCCATAGATGGCGAGGAACTGATCCATATGATTTTTTAGGTCCATGATCCAATTTCCTACGAATATAGGAAAAATGACTCTAGGGAGAGTGGGAAAATGATGTTGATCACCTTGTAAGTTAAGGGGACTAGATCATGGTATTCTTCTCTAGTTTCTTCGACCTTCATTTTCCCTTCTATTATCATTGGGAATCTCATTTCTTTCCTCTTCTTGGTCTCCCATTGCTATGATCAAAGCTTGAGATGTGGAACCTTGATTTTCTTGATAAGTCTCAAGAATATTAATTTTGCTTCTTGTTAATGGTCCTTTGTATGGTTCCAACTTCATAAATTTATCGACGTCTCCTTCATCTTTGAAATTTATCTATTTCTTCTTGTTGTACCGAGAATTTCCAAGTATGTTTGAGTTCCTCTTGATTTCTCGTTGTAGAAAGAGCCAAATTGTATAATTGGTGCAATATGCTTCTTTGGTCTTCAAGTCCATTCATTATATGGGGTTGATTGGGATTTTCTCAAGTCATTTGAATCTTATGGTCTGTGAAGCCAACCTTTTGTTGAATCCCTAGTATGGTCACCAAAAATGTTGATCAAAAAGATTGTTCAAGGTATTAAATATAACATCATGAGGACAAATCCTCTTGCATTTTTAGAGAGGTGGTAATGCTCTTTAAATAAAATACAAAATTTATAGGGAATGCTATAAAATACCATACTTTTAAGGAAATAAATATTCGCATGAAAAGAAATCCTGATAAAGGACCATACATATTAAGAATATTCAGAATAGTGTACAAGTCTGTAAACCATTAAAATGAGAAATCTTAAAGAAATCCATTTCCATCATAGCATAACCAAAGTAGAACATATCATTGGACATAATAAGAAATAAATACCACATTTGTATAGAACTTAACATGATTTTGCAATTAAAATTCAAAGATATTTTGATAGAGACATTATTGAAATATCATGCTTAAAACCCAAAGTCAGAGAAATCACTAGACATGTGCCTTGAAGAGTTCTCTTGGGAACCTAAAAAAACATACAACTTTTTTTTAAAAGTCTGTAATATTCGTAAAAGTAAATGCATTTGTCCTAAACGAATTGGGATGGGGCTCCCATGGACAAATAATAAATATAAAGGCCCAGAAGAAACAAAGAAGACAGAGTTAGGAATAGACCTTTGGTTTTCACAAATAATGAAATAGAAAAGGATGGATGGCTGCTAACTGAGAAGAAAAGGAATTAAAGGCTTAACCAAATGACTACTTGACTTATTATGATGGAAAAACCAGTCTTTCATTTGATTGTTGAAGTCTATTTTGTAGGCTGCTCGACTAGAGGTGCTCTAATGGTATTAACCACTTCTTGTTGATTTGGTTCGGTTATTTTAACCAAGTTATTCTTTAAACATAGTCCAATGTACTCCCACATGGGAGAAACTTTTGTTTCATGGTTGGTCTTGGCATCGAACAACTCATTTTCCATATCTATTCTAGTTGCATAACCTGTTAGAATATTCAAGAATATTGAGAGGGGGGTGAATCGGTATAGATTTATTTCAACAATTTTAACCTTCAAGAACTACATAAAAATTAACCATTAACCATTTCATTCATCATCATGTAAACTCATACACATTGCACACATATTTTTATGTGGAAACCTAACTGGGAGAAAACCACGAAAAATTTTCTTAAGCAGTTTCGAGATTTTACAAGCACCAAATTGAAGGAAGCAACCACTCCCCGAGTTTTCCAACACCTACTAGAAGGAGACACCAATCCCATCAGAATATTTTAGATTATGATATAGGATCAAATCAACCTTCAAATACAATCCCAAAATCACTTCTTAAATATGCATACAAAACTGCTCAGAACTATACCTCAAATATGCAAATTTGTAATATTCACCACGAGCTCAATTTTCTGTTTATGACTATGAAACTTGAAACTTAGATATTAGGATCTTTTATCCTTCTAATGCAACAAGTGGAACCCAATTTGGACGTACCAAGATTCAAATATAACCATTTTATCTCGAACATCTGTTTGAGAATAGTTTCTGGATTAGTCACAAACCCTAACTTCCAACAAGTGTAACTCTGTACTTGTAATGAATCAAGATCTAAAACTTGTACCCAATATTATTTGATATCTTCTTTGAAATTCCTCCAAGTTTCTCTCCTTTAATTGTCCCCAAAAAAAATTACAGCGAAAATGGAAATATGACCTGTTTTGAAGAAGAAAACCCTAGTTTTAACAACCTCAACTTCCATTGAGTATAACTCCAAACCTGTAATGAGTAAAGACTTGAAATTAGTACCCAAGAGTCTTCACTATCTCTTCTGAAACACCTCCAAGTTTCACTATATTAATCATTCTAGAAAAAAATTTATATTGAAAATTCCAAGATGACCTTCAAAGAAAACTCTACAACAAATCATCACAAGACTTCATCTTCCCTTGGAATTTCACCCTTCTTCACTTCATCTTCTCTTGGAAATTCACTCTTCTAGGATGAAATTCACTCCTCTTCCTTGGCCAGGTCAAATTGGTGTGATCCAAATTCCAAATGAGGCTCCTCTTATTTATACGAGTCTTCTCCACATGAGGGGGTGTGCCCAAGGGTCACAACTTTTGGGTCACACCTCTTCCTTAAGAATGGCTGACATTAGGTGCTTATTTAATTTACTTTAGGGGATTCTTCTCTTGAATTTAGGGGATTCTTTACTTGAATTTAGGGGCTTCTTCACTTGTTTTTAAGACTTCTTCAAGGCTCCTTAAAGGCTCCATTTGTGTACAACTCAAAGTGGGCATGTGGAAACAACCATGTGTTATCTCATCCCGTGAGGGCCATGCTTAAAAGCTACGCCATAAGGGGACCACTTTGGGGTTATGTAAACTTGTGTCAAGTCTCCTTCAAGGCTCTTCAAGGTTTCTTCAAGTGGACACATCATCATCACTTTTAGCGGCTTCTGGGCTTTTCTTTAGGGCTTCTTTTAAGGTTGACATCAATGACAACCAATTTTCTAAAATAAACAAGTTTTGTTGTGTAAACCCCTATGCCTTTATTATTTGACCATTTTAATTCATCTTCTACTTCATTTAGTTTTAAATCACTATGTTTTATTTGGAGAGTATAATTGTTCCATTCTTCAGCAAGTTCATTATGCATATTTAAGTCAATTGTATTCTTCTGGTCCCATCTCCACTGAGTGACTGTACTTTGTGATTTTGCATCTACTAAAATGAAAATTCCTTTGTTATGAAGTTCATCAATCGAGGCACCTAGAAGTCTAGAATTTGAAAAAAAACCAATCTAAGGATATTTACCAAGTCTAACCTTTTTTCCTCTCCCTACTTTCTAAGATAAACTTTTTCTGACTAGAGGTAAGACACTTATGAGTGTTTTCCAATTTATTGAGGCTCCTTTAAAAGACTTCTCTCCCTTCTTAGCCACTCTTCCAATGGACCTTCTCCTATACATTTTTTTCAACATTACTCCTCCTTAGAGAGCCTCTTTATATATCAGACTCCATAAAATCCTTACTGCAAAAGATTGACCAAATATAAATATTTTCTTAAGTCCCCAAACACTTTCCTCCTTTTGATTGACTATTTTTCTCCATTTCACAAAATGTATCCCCCCCCTTTTCATGTTTTCTAGTTCATATAATACTGGAACATTTTCTTCTAATTTTTCCAACATACCTTTTGGGATATATGCTAAGGACAACCAGTAAATAGGGTACTTTACAAAATTGATTTAACCAAGGTCAACTTGCCTCCTTAAGACAACCATCTAAAATACCAATTCAACACTTTATCTTTAATTTTATTATACAAGAAAATCTAATCAAAGAATTTATAATCATATGGTTTTAAATGGAATCCCAAGTACTTAATTCCTCTATCAAATGAGGTAGGATTATATGGAGTTGTTTGTAATATTTACCTTTCCAAATATTCTTCTGGCGCATTGGAGAGAAGAAATGATTTTTTCATGAAAATTCACTTCCAAACATGTTGCCTTTCAATAAAGGTCTAGGATTTATTTGTCTTTGGTCATCTCTTGAATTGAGTATGATCCAAATAGAATTACATAATATACAAATAGAATGTGGGTTAAGTTGATTGGGTTTTCTACCTTTATCCTTTTTATGGACCCTTCCCTTTTTGAAGCATTAATCAATCTACTCAAACCTCCTCAAACCTCCTGCCACCAACATAAAAGGAAAGGGAGACAATGGACAACTTTTCCTAAGTCCTCTTGAAGCATAAAAGAAACTAAAGGGAGAACCATTCATAAGAATTGTGAAAAAAGATGAATAAAGATAGCAAATAATCCAATTCACTATTTGAATATTCATCCCTAGATGGATTAATAACAATCTTAGATACAACTAGTTTACTTTATCATATGCCTTTGCAAAATCAATTTTCATTACCATAATTGAATTTTTTTCCACCTTTATAGTGTGCATAACCTCTTGGGTTCAACCAATTGCATCATGTCTTTCTCTATTGAAAATAAAGCAAAATGCTTCTTTTGAAATGACTCTTGATAAAATGCACTTCAAACTATTAGCGAATATCTTTGAGATGAGCTTATAAACTAAGTTGCATAGGGATATTGGCCTATAGTCATCAAATGAGGCTAGGTCACTTGTTTTTGGGATCAATTCCATAAAAATAGCATTTAATGATCCTAGGATGTTTTAAGATGATTTGGACTATTATACGGCTCTCAACAGTTCTTCCTCCAACATTTCATAGAAGCCTAAGTAGAATTCCATTTTCCACTCATTCAGGCCTGGACTTTTAGCTTTCTTAAGAGATTTCAAAATAGAGTTCATCTCTTCCTTAGTTATTTTATCTCTAAGATCTTCATTCATTTTCTCATCAGTAAGTCTCATGAACATAGATACCACCTGCATCGCTTTTGCTATATTAGCCTTGTTTTGCTCCTAGATTGAAGAATTGAAATATCTTCATCCTTCTCCAATGATTTTTGGAAAGGCTCTTTCCTTTGAGCCATTTTATAAATTTATTTCCCAAACATTGTTAACATTTTTCCTATGTTTAGCATAGTTTTGGAAGAATTTTGTATTTTCATTTCCTTTTGCTAACCAAATTACCCTATTCTTAAACCTCCAATCTACTTCCTCCTTTCTAGGTCATTTTTTTATTCCATTCTTTTTAAGCTTTGGATATTTTCTTTGAGAAAATTCCATCAACATTGTTCTCAAACATTCTACTAATTTCCACTTCAACTTCTTTCAAATCCTTTTGTCTTGCATTTGCTTTTTCCTATGCCCAATCAACTACTATTTTCTTCAAATTTTTCAGATTCTTGACAAATTGGAAAATGTTTGATTCCACTAAATTGTTATTTTGATTCTGCTATTTTTGAATTATTATATCTCTAAATTCTTCCCGTTCAAGCCAAGTTTGATTGAATTTAATGGGATTTGGAGATAGTTTCCGAGCTTCCAATTCAATGTAAACAAGTATAGGTTGCATCAATCTTTAATGCTTTAGATGTGTCTTTTGTTTTCATGCATCTTTTTCATTTTGCAACATAAATGATATACTTTCCATATATATTTATGAATCAAGTTACAATGATATTTTATGCCAATGTAAATGTTATGAGATTGTCTTCGTTCTCACTTTCATTAATCAGAGTGGTTGTTAGGTGTTGTACTTTCATTTATTCTGATATGACTAGTTAAGCTGTTGAATTTCAACAATAGATACTTACTTTATAGCAACACCTAGTACACTGTCAATGATTTCCGAGTTCCCATCTAGGAGTTCATTTTATTTGCTTTCTCTACAATTCTTTCAACCACTAAAAACCTATCTAATATTTTTGAAATTCCTTCCCTCCCTCTTTTTGAATTCCTCCATCTAGGGACCAACTAAACATGCTCCACATCAATCAACTTCAAGTCTTAAAAAATATGGGCAAAATAATTAACTAAAGGATCTTGTCTAGTAGTTTCTTGCAAGATTCCCCCCATATTCATGGTTAGGTTCAAGTGCCCCCTCCCCCCCCCCAATGATTTCATTATATCCTCTTAAACTACCTTGGACTATCATGTTATCCAAGAAACCTTTCTATTCCCATAAGGTTCATATAAATTAAAAATATTGTACACTTTCCCTAGTTGAATTATTACAAAGAAACAATTAACCCTAAATTATAATATCAAAATTCTCTCTCCATTGGTGCCATAGGAAATAAAATAAATATTGCAACGATAAAATAAAATTCCAATGAGCTTCCTAATGAAACATGGTGTTGGACAAGACCTCAAACACTTTAACACAAAAGAAATTGTAAAATTTGACGAATAAACTAGGGATGGAAGAGTGCTTCTCTTGAAGTACCCCATCTACAAAAACAATGGATCCAACTTTCAAAACATCTATAATAAAACCAAGATCCATAATGTGAACCCATAAAAATCAAACAAAACTCAAAAATTTCATTTCCAAAATTTTCAATCATAAAAACATGATAAATCAATATAATTAATTTAAATTTATAATTACATTAAACCATAATTAATCTTAATAATCAATACTTATATTCATTTATATATATTTCTAAAAATTATATATATTTTAAAATCGTATATAAATATTTCTAAAAATTACATATATTTTAATAATACATTAAGAACGCTTTGAACTTAGTATAGTAATATTTTCCCACTCGTTAATGTAGAAATGTAGAGCCATATGTCAATTCTTAGTATAGATCATGGTCGTTTTGAAGAGCCATTTCTTTTAATTTTTACCACTTCCACATCGTTTTTTGGAGTTTTAAACTTGAGCCCTTATCCCGTGGACCAAGTCCAAAGTTATTTCCATGTAAATAAGATATTACAAACTTTAGGGCGATTGCTTGGAGAGAGTGAAATGTGAGGATAGCTTGAAGAATGTTTGAAAATGACTGGGTAGAATGGGTAAAAGGAACGTGGTTTGGTTAAAGTTGTAAATGTCTTTGTAAGTTTGGATAGTATGGTAAGCTTGCTAGAAATAAGTACCTGAAAAAACAAAACTATATTTACAAGTTGGGGGCGACCTTTCTGTTATGGCCCTTCTCTGGTCAAACAACACTTGATTTATATACTTGCCCTATAGGTATGGGTAGAATGGGTAAAATGAATGTTTTTGGTTTGGTTAAAGTTGTAAATAGGTATGGATAGAATGGGTGAAATGAATGTTTTTGGTTTGGTTAAAGTTGTAAATGTCTTTGTAAGCTTGGATAGGATAGTATTGTAAAAATGTTCAAGCTTGCTAGAAATAAGTAGTTGAAAAACACAACTATATTTACAAGTAAGGTAAATATTTTTGAATGAAAAGAGTATAACAAAATTTTAGTTAAAAATTCTAGGTTAGAAATCAATACTATAATCATGGATATAAGAAAAGTAGTGGTGAAGATTCCTAGGGTTGAAGAAAATGTGCAAGAAAGAGGTTAGATGGGTTACATGGTAGGTCAAGGTGAATATAAAAGAAATATTTTTTAGGTACAATATATAGTTAGGGCATGATTTTTTATTTTTTTTAAGGGCTAGGGTGATAGATTTCTGACTTAGGCAGAGTTGATGGTCACACTAGAACACCTCTAGTGACATCTCCCTGATGCCTCATGACTCTTCCTTCTCATGGGAATTGAACAATAATAAGGAAAAGTGTGGGGGGAGGGATGCTTTTATGAGAAGGCTCTATACAACATTGTAACAAATGACATATCTAGAGAAGTTATTTGGATGGATTTGTAAGACGATGTGGAAACACTAGGTCATGAAATGGAGAGAATTATTTTTAATGACTTAATTGAATGTGTAATTTGTTAGAAAAGAGGATCGTAGAGAAATAAAATAAAAACAAATGTGGAAATAAGACACAAAAGATACAAAATACAATAGAGACATGTGGGCTACGTCCACCAGAGAAATTTCTAGTCCTTACTTTATTATTATCCAACAAATGAAGGGATACAACCTACAACATACCTGTTGTAACTTCCTCTTATTTTCTCACAGTCTCCTCTCTCAGAATGCAATATTCACTCACCTATATCGCCGCAATACAATTCCCTCATACATAAAAGAGGGTTGCCTTCTAGGGAAAAAAACCCTAACATAACTTCTATCGTTAGGTCTGCAACCCAATGATGAACGGTCCAAATTGACTACGAAATTACAATATTTTATAAGGCAATTTTCCCAAAAATTTCTCTTTGAGGACGCTGTCTCCGAACCTCTGTTGGGGGGCTCCAAAATATTTTTGTTGCCCCCCTAGACCCCCCTGGCAAAAAATGTGGGGGGCAAGGTCCCCCACACCCCCTATAAGGAAATGAGATCCAAACACAGCTGAAACAAGACCTTTGAATCAAGAAGATAATCAAACTCCACAACCAACATAATTTGTGATTTTATATGATAAAAAAATTGTAATTATTATCACATATAATATTCATATCAGTTTTGTGTAATCATTATGATGTAATGAATGAATCCATTCACCAATAATTATATCCTTAATTACTATAATGAAAATTTATAATTTACCATTATTACATGGATGCATATAGCATGGCATGAAAGAAAGAGGCTTGAATGAAGTTTTCTATCTAAAAAACTTGGGAAGTTTTCTATCAAAAAAACTTGGGTTTGACCAATTGAACTTTTACATATGGTTTGAGGTTGATGTACAGAGGCCATCCTTGCACAAACACAAGTTCATTGCACTATTTAGTCGAATGATTCATGTGACGATTTTGAATCTGGTTGTCCATATAAAAAATTGCAAAATTTTGCGCTGTTGATTGGTTTAGCAATAATGTTTGTACACTTACTCTGCTTGTGAAGAAATTTAATGCTCCATCAATTTTCAATTTAGCATGTTTACAATGTGGAACAAGTGGTGACCTACCCTTATGGTAGTAGTGAGCTAGTGTCCTCTTCAAGTACGTGATTTTGGTTTGTTAGTTACTTTTTTGTGACATAGGTTCTTCCCCGGAAGCATTTTATGTTTTAGGCCTATTTTGAAAATATTAGAGTTTTGGCATATGGTGTTGTTACATATGTTTTGACATTGTTTAAATATTTCACTAAAAATACTTCGAGAGAGATTATATATATATATATATATATATATTTTTTTTTTTGGGTTAAAAGTGAAGCATTTAAATGGTTTTTTTTTCCTATATAATTTTCTCCGTATAAAATCAATCAATCAATCAATACAATCAATAGTAAAATTTGTTAAAAAGATGTATTAAATTTATACATAAATATTTATATATATTATTTATTAATCGGTTTGAATTTTCTTTTAAGTTCCAAAAGAGTTTTTCTTTTGCAAAGACATATTTTGATACAAAGTTTGAATGATACGTCATTTATTTTGGATAATCTATTATAACATGGGATGGGCTCCTTATTATACCTGTCGAAGGCATAGATATATAGAAATTGATATGCGTTGACTTAGTATTAGTTTTCTTTGACTTATTTAAATATTAACACTTTAACTAAAGTTTTAACAAAAAACATTTTCGACAGTTATTAGTTTAAAGCATTTTTTTGATGTTTGATTGGTGGTTCAAATGATCTTGTTATTGCAAAGCCACCCAAATTTTCCACCTCAATCTTAGTTTAAAGCATAGGTTTGTCTAGTAATTTTTCCCCAACTGAGTAATGCTGTAAAGTAATGCTGGAAATAAAGTATAGCATTACTTGTAAATAATACATGTTTGTTTTTCAATGTGATATTTATACTATGCCGTGGTTGTTGTGGCCGTTGTTTGAGTGGCAATGTCGTGGTTGTTTGTTGAGTGGCAATGTGGCGGTCTCCACATATATGTTTCATGCAATTTACATCGATATCCTCTGTGTTGTCTCTCCCCTACATTTGCAGAGCCGACTGTTGTTTCTATTGCTTCATGCCAATATTTGAAAAGGGAGGATATCAATCATCGAGCATTACAGGCAACGAGGACAACTCTTCCATGGCCTCCAACACTTCGTCTGGTCCCCAAAAGCTGCCTCTGCCCCTGCTTGTGGAGGATATTCAGTTTTAGCAGGACCGACAGGCTATTGGATCCTATTCCTTCGATTCTAGAAGAAAGCGTGGTGCTCATGGTAAACATGAGGATTTCAAATGCATGTTATCATGTTCCTCCGTGGATGTGAATTTCACAAGGAATAAATTGAGGAAAGTTAATAAAAACGAAGATGAGCATGAAATTTCTCTATGGCTCCAAGACATGATAAGCTCTCCTATTCACAGACCAGAGGTATGCCAGGCATTTTATAGATTTGTTTTATGAATGTTCTTTCATCATGTAGCATAGAAACAAAGTTGTTTGTCATTACAACATATTAAGATATTACTCAAAGACCGGAAGGCACCATATCAACAAAGTTGTTTGTCATTACAAAATATTATGATATTATTCAAAGGCTGAAAGGCACCAGTAATTTTAGAGAGAACATACCTGATCATGCACAATCGGAAGTAGCAACAACAGTGAGCAAGGATATACACTTCACAAGAATAATTTCAATACTATATTTCCTCCGAAACCATTGTAGTTGTTTTTGAGGAGCTTGTAAACTGCTCCGGATTTGTTTCATTTATGCGCCCACCTGACACACACATATATACATATTTTAATGTAGCATATTGGTGTTCTGGAAAGTGAAGTGAATTTAGAACAGAACCTGCAATTGCAAGTTGAAATCCTTGGTGACATTGAGGTAAAGGACCCAAAAACCTTGTAAAGTTCGAAGATGCGTTTTTTTATCTCATCCTATGCTTGAGTGAATGTTTTGGCGGTGTGACTAGATATCTACTGAAAATAACACTGAAAATGCGTGCATTGATGGTGAAGGATTTTCTTTTTTTGATCTGATAATTTACTGGGTATCAGTTTAATGCAATTATATGTAAAATATTTCCTTTACATTCACAATGTTATGAGATAAGCAGTGGAAACTAACGCCTATGGTGCCTAAGAATTAGTATGTATTGGTAGGTACAATGGGCTAATACACGTTTTGAAGGAAGGTACATGCATCCTTCATAGTTCCAGACACAAGCTTTCAATACTATCTCCATCTTATTGGCAATTGATTCGTGTTGTGATTTTTCTTATCTAGTAAGTTGGAGTAAAGTAGATCATATATAAATGCCCATTGCATGCTTTCCTTCTCAGTACTTCTGAATTTGTGTCTTGATTTTTTTATGGTTGTGAAGATTGGTAGAGAAAAGGCGTGGGGGAGCCATTGAATGAAACAAATATGGGGACAAATAAAACAGGAGGTAGTGCAATTTAATACACTCTCGCAGAAATGAAGATTCATCTAGATAATTGTAATGAAGTTTGAGGGTTGAGTAGAATTTTTTGAACAATAGAACACCAAATCACAACGAATATTGCAATTAATAGGGTATACAATTTTTATCAGACTTGTCCGAACCTTGGAACGAACGATTGGTCTTTTAAATGTTGGGAGGCATTTAGCCAAAAACCAAGGAAGCTGATGCAATGAGAGATTTTGATGCATTGTTAGTATTTGAATGCCCACCGTCGGGATCGATAGTGTATCCCTAGTAAGCTGTAGAGCTTAATTTCTATGTGGTCAAGCTTACAAAGCCCAAGAATATTACATGCTTGGCATATTTATGCAACAAGGATTCATTGTTCTACTTATCGACTGTCTTCCTCTCTGAATACTATTTGTAAACATGGAACACGTTTTGCTTCTGTTAAAAAAAAACCCACAGATTTGTGAAAGGGCTGGAAAATACACATTGGGTTTGTTACCTAGTCTGTTTGTGAACGCCATATTGAATCCTTTGGCCAGGTTCCTGCAAATGCAGAGCATTGTATGGACAGAGGTCTGCTCTTCTACTATTGCTATTGCATTTCACCTCTTAGCGTGTTGGGTAACAATATACAAGCTAGGATGGGGATTTATTGGTGCAACTATATCCACCAGGTCAACGTTTGGGTGAATGTTGGGATACTGGTGCTATATATTGAATTCAGTGGCGTCTACAAAAATACATGGCTGGGATTCTAAAAGAATTGTATTCATGGGATCAAGCACTTTCTCAAACTTTCAATCCCTTCTTATGTTATGGTCTGGTATGGTTTCTTGCTCCACCCTAATTACAATATATATTTAAGGAATAAAATGATTGTTCATGTTTCCAAAAGTGATGATAAATTACAGTGCAACCCAATATTTGAGTTGTATTTGATCTACTCCACTATGCTCACTGGTTTCACATGTCACAACTTTTGAACCAGTAGACAAGATACACCACAACTTCACATCATGTTCAATAATCTTTATCTTCTTTCATCATGAGTAGAAATTCATCTTTAACTCTGACAACAAAGGAAGAGAAGAAAAATAGAATGTAAATGTTCATGTTTTTTTTTTTTTTTGGTTTTTCCATTGGCTTGTCGTTTACTAATTGAAATGGAATGTTGGCTTGTCGTTTAGTAATTCAAATGGAATGTTTACATATAATGATCTAAATTCTGATTCCACCAAAAGAACTTCAAGGCTTTTGAGAGTTTCACGTTTCAGTCTTTTATAATATAAGCTGAAAATAAATGTAACACTATCAATCTATGTTAATTCATTACTTAATAAGTACTACTTAAAATATTCAGAGTTCCAGGATCTAAACAGAAAATAAATCTAATGCTATAGATCTTTATTGATGTATATACAGTTAAGCTCAATATAAAAAAAATGAATCAGTTTTTAACATTTGGTAAGGGCATGTAAACTAGATGTAAACTAGGTGGAATGACCATTGATACTTGTACATAAATTCACAAAAAAATATTAATAATAGCATATGCCTGGAAAAAAAACTGTTACAACTATTATTTTATTATACCCGCATAGCGACATGTATACGCTGCCATGCAACTTTGTTTATAAATATACTATGTTGTATAAGCAACATGATTTTTCATTGTAAGTAGATTATGTTGTGTAAGGAACATGGATTTTTCATTGTATGCAGTATGTTCTTTTTCTTATGAGTATATATGATAAGAGAATGTTGTACAAAAAGTTATAATCATTTTTTTAAGTCATTTTTGTTTTAAGTGAAAAGGTATTGGATGAGGGTTGACCATCATCACAATTAACTTTTAGAATTATTTTATGATTCATTTGGACATTCCCATTTTAAAAGTATGTTAATATAAGCTACATTTTAAATTTCCCACCCATTACCCAAAAGTTAAGGAAGGAGATATACCTGGACAAGAAATAAAAAAATGTTCAAATATATCTAATAACGATGACCCATAATTAGTATTTATTGATGATCCATAATTAATATTTATTGATATCTATAAAAACTCATATAATGGAGATTAACCCATTATTAAAAGAGTTTCAAGTTGTAAAAATTATTTCTACATAACCATATAATAATTAACTTATATTTTTATAAAATATTATATATTTTAGGATTTGTGTGGTAAATATATCTGAAACACCGTTCAACAATAAACAACTGCTCACAACATGGTTACTTAGTGGTTTTTTGGTATATTGAATCATATATAATCATGGAATTATTGGCGGAGTATATCTACTCGTTTTAACACTTTTTTTAGTAATCTTAGCTATTTTTTTGGATATAGTTAGCAACTAAACTCTATTCAACATTTACCAACTTCTAGCAGTTAGCATTTAAGAAGTTAGTTGAGCCACAAATCCATTTAAAGAAGTTAACTATTGCTATTATTGGAAACTGGACTGCTATTGAAGTCAGTTGTTGGAACGAACTCAATGGAGCCCATGTGGCTTACCTATGGCTCATCCTCGTCATGTAGGCATTGAAGATGACGTCAGTGCATTAATGGGTGCATCTGATGAGGATATTTGACAGAGGGCGAGTCTTTTCACCACAGTAGGCTCCTTGGGAGTGGCTACTAAATTATTAACTCACTCATTAAATTATTTGACATATCATCGAGCTTCTCCTAAAAGAAGGATTTTAGGCGGTTCTCCCACATTTACCAGCTTTCTCCCTGGCCTATCGGAAAGTCATCCATCTGTGGAGAAGGTCTCGCCCATGTGTGGTCTAAAAGAGGGTGTTAGGGTCGAAGGTCTACCATGCTCTCAGAGTAAGGGGGGAAAGGCCGTGGGTAATCCTGGGGGTAGACGTAGGCAGTGGAATGCCAACAAGGTTATTAAGTGAATGTTTTTGGGGTCAGATATCGGTCTGGAGGAGACCTGTAGGATGGATTTGTGTGGGATGGTTGGTATAATTTCTTACAGCAACTTGTGTAAGGTTCCGCTCCCCATTTGGGTTGATAAAAATTGGGCACCTTTATTAGGCTACGCACCTGAGATACTGTTCTTAACCAAAGGTTGGTTAGGCTTCATATGCAAGACTCTGGAAGATACAACTCTACTACTGGACAACAGGTGGGTGATTGGGGGTAGTAGTTTAATGCCGAAGAGCTGGAGGGTAGCATTCGACCCGACGATATAATACTTCCAACATCGACATTTGTGGGTTCTACTACCCAATTTACCCCTACAACTATGGAATGAAGGTTCCTTGAAGGCTATTGGGAACTCTCTGGGCTCATACATTATGGTAGACAAAAAAATATTATCGACATCATCTAGAAAGGTTGGGAAAATTATGGTTGAAATGGATATTCACAATGGGCTTCCTGAAGTTATTGAAATCGAGTAGAAGGGCTGTCAGCTAATTTATAGGCTATATTATCTCGACATACCCTTCAAGTGTAGCCTCTGTCATAGTACTGGACACTCTTGGAGGGACTGTAGAGGATGCGTCGAAGAAGAGGTGTCAGAAGAC
Organism: Picea engelmannii; assembly: GCA_009831015.1. NCBI lineage: Eukaryota > Viridiplantae > Streptophyta > Pinopsida > Pinales > Pinaceae > Picea > Picea engelmannii. The sequence goes on from ML795142.1 coordinate 113,141, forward strand.
ACAACACTGCATAGAGAGTTACAAGACTCTTCTCCAGAAGCAGATTCCTTCGGGACCGAGACTTTTCACTTCACACCAGAGGTTTTCAGTCAGTCTGAGTCTTTGGAAACGCTTATGGGTAAGTTAAAATATCACCTCCCTGCACTTTTTTCTACTTCGTCATTGTGGGAAAGGGATACACTGGACACATTTGGTTGGATGAAAAATTCTACCTCCAAAGTTGGGGTGTCCACTGCGGTGGACATGGAGTTAAATGAAATCGACTTAGTGGGTATAGCATGACAAAAGTACAAGGTTACCCTGTTGGCCCGGTTACTGAGGTTTGAAACAATTTTGATTTCAGAGAGTCATGAACAGACAAGTGATAAGGATTTTCAATCTGCTCCTCCTATAGGTTTAGTTGAACCCAATCAACTAGATTTTTCCTTACCTTTGACCTTACCACAGACTGGGGATTCTGCACCTCTCCTTGGTTGTCGAGAACCAGAGAAGGATGACACCTCACTTAGCGCCGTACTGGAATCCCTTATTCCTTTTATCTGCGACTCAAACTCTACTGTCTAGTTACCTGTGTATTTCAGAAACACTGTATTTGAAAATTCAACAAGTGGCGGGGATGGCAGCTCTTCATGTCCACATGCTAAAGGGGAAGGGAAAGAGTACGCCTGGTCAAGGGGACTGGGTATCGAATACTCGCCAATTAAGACCAAGAGTGCCTGGAAGAAATATGTGGATTTGACCTCTAGACAAAATGTTACATGTCCACCTTCCACGGACTGTGGGACACTTGGAGCAATGAAATCCCTGACACGAGAAAAATAATGTTATTTCTCTCCCTAAACCTTAGGGGGATTGGGGGAACCCTAAAATCAGCCTCTGTCCGTCGTCTACTGGATAGAACCCACCTTGACATTGTATTTTTACAAGAAACTTTGGTACATGAAAAAAAAGCCAGAGCTTTTATGAACTGCTTTCGACCTACCTGGGTTTGTTGTGTAGTAAATTCGGTGGGTAATTCAGGTGGAATTTTGGTTACTTGGGATCGAAACAAATATGAATTGGTTCCTTATCTCTCCCGTGGTGGCATTTTGCTGACAAGAAGGTGTATTGCTAGAAAAAGGGAGATAACCTTGCTAAATATCTACGATCCGTGCTTGGAGCAGAAAAAGTTTTGGAACACTGTGGCAGAATCAAGACTTTTATCACGTAAAAATCTGATTATTGCAGGGGATTTGAACTTAACTATATCAATGGGTGAGGTCTGGGGAGGTTTTGATCAAGCAGGGCCTTTGGCGGGTTTCTTCAAAGCTTTCTTCCCAATAATAAGTTAATTGACATCCAGCCTGACAAGGTTGTCCCTACCTAGAGAAATTGGAGTACTAGTGTTGAATTGATTCCAAAGAGGCTCGATAGGTTTCTCATATATGAATATCTTCTAACGACTGTGGTCCTCTACATGTCCTGGGTGGAATACCCATATGTCTCAGATCACGCCCCGATATTACTCCAGTTGGAGATCACTCCACTCTTAAAGGATTACACATTTAAATTAAAGTCATAGTAGCTGTTTGAAAATGATTTTAATGTTATTGTTCATAAGGTCTGGAACGACCCAAAATTTTTATCTGAGGGAGGAAAACATAGAAGGTTAGTCTGGAAACTAAAAGAACTGAAGGCTCTCACAAAACTCTGGGTTATGAAACACAATTGCAAGGATTTGATACATCTGGTGAAGTTGGAGGAAGAAATTAAAGATACACTTCAGAACTTGTCGGGAGGATCGCTATTACTGTAGGAGGAAAGATACCTTAGTAACCTGGAACAAGAAAGGAACAATTACTTAAAAGAAAAAGAGGAACTTTGGAGACAACATAGCAGGACAATTTGGATCCAAAGTGGTGATCAAAACACATAGTTTTTCCACCATTTTTCCAGTTATAGGAGAAACCATAAATATGTCTAGGAGATTAGAGATGGATCGGGGACTATACACACTGGACATGAGGAATAAAAGATGAGGCTGTGAAATACTTCAATTGTTTTTTCAAGCCACATGAACAACCCTCAACATCTGATCAAGTCAGAGTTGTAGGCCTTTTCTCCCGATTGGTTACTGAGGAAGAAGCTAAATCCCTGTATAACCTGGTCAACTTGGGGGAACTGAAAGATGTATTAATCTTGTTCAAGAAAGATAAGAGTCTAGGGCTCGATGACATTTCTTTGATCTGGTTGGGGAGGATCTCTTAGAGATGGTGGAAGAATCGAGATCAAGGGGTATTATTGCATGAGGCCTTAACTCTACTTTCTTATCCCTAATACCAAAAGTGAATGATCCTATTACCTTTGGGGATTTCAGGCCAATTTCCTTGTGTAGCCTCTGCTATAAATTAATATCAAAAGTTAAAGAAAACTGTATTAAGCCTATCCTTTCTAGATCACTTTCACTAGAGCAGTTGGGTTTTTTGAAAGGCAGAAAAATCCAAGATCCCATTGGAACTACGCATGAATTCCTCCATAACATTGAAAAAAAGAAATTAAAATCCCTGGTACTGAAGTTGGATCTACAGAAAGCCTATGATTGCATAAATTAGGACTTATTAAGGTTGATCTTAATTCAAGTAGGCCTTGGTATTTTGATGACCAATTGGATTATGAGATGTACCGTATCCTCGTCCTTTGCTGCTTTACTTAATGGAGAGGCATCATATTTTTTCAGAAGTGGCAGAGGCCTATGCCAAGGGTGCCCATTATCCCCTTTGATATTTATTCTGGTTATGGAGGGACTTAGCCTATTACTAAAGGAAAGCCAAAGGGAAGGGAAGCTAACGGTAGTAAAAGTGTCCAGAATTATAAAAATCCTCCACATATTTTTTGTGGATGATGTTTTAATCATGACAAAAGCCACTCTGAGTGAATGGTTGGAGATAGATAAACTCATAAAACTGTTCTGTTTGGCTTCAGGTCTATAGGTAAATGTTTCTAAAACTACAGTTCTTTATGAGGGGCTATCAGAATTGGACTTAATTACTTTCAAAACTATATTCCCATTTAACTTTACAGATCTATCAACTGGTTTCAAATATCTCAGATATTACTTAAAGATTGGGCTGCAAAAAGTTGAAGACTGGAGTTGGTTGCTGAAAAAAGTGGAGAAAAAAATAGGACATTGGTACAATAAGTGGTTATCATTGGGAGGGCGGTATATTTTAATGAAGTCGGTATTGGAAAGCCAATCGATATACTGGATGTCACTAGCGGCCATCCCCTACACAGTTTTAAACAAATTAAGGAAAATTATGTTTAATTTTTTTTGGAATCGCAACAATGAAACACACCATTATCATCTCTGCAGGTGGGAAACACTATCAAAACCAAAGAAATACAATGGATGGGGTTTTCACAATATTTTCCATTTCAACAAAGCCTTGTCCACAAATACCCTCTTGAGAGTTTTAATGCGAGATGGAATCTGGCACAAAGTAGTAAAAGACAAATAACTTCCATTTACCACAATTATAAACTGGTTCAGATCAACATCTTTTCATCAGACAATGACTTCTAGAATATGTAATATCCTCTTAAAATCGATCCACTTGATCACACATTGGCTGAGTTGGATTCCGGGTTCGAGCGATCATATTGTTCTCGATAGAGACATAAGACTGGGGATGAGAGACAAATCCTTTCTCATACTCTTATTTCAGAATTAAGACAAAAAAGGTTACGTCACTCTCTCAGGCTAGGGGTCAAATTGATCAAGTTTCCACTTCGTCAAACTGGATCAGGAGCAATGAGTTGGGAATTACAAGTGATTTGGAAGCAGAATGTGACCAGTTTCGGATTGCACTTATTGGTTCAGGAGCATCCATCCAGGATAAAGATGATGAATTGATGTGGACTGGGGGCTATACTTTAGGGTCACTTACTGTAAAAAATGCTTATTTTGAATTATTATCAACCCAGGGGTTGACGAGTCTTGGTGGATGGAGGCAAACAATCTGGAAATGGGAAATTCAACTTAAAATTAAATTATTTATTTGGTTGGCAGGGGAAAATAAAATATTAACATGGGATAATCTTCAACAAAAAGGCTGGGAAGGCCCTAGTAGGTGCCAATTATGTTAAAAAGAAACTGAAAATATCAATAATCTTTTCATAGAATGCTCATTTACAAAATCGGTCTGGGAGAAAATTAAAACTGGACAGAAAATAAAAAAAGTACGGGAAGGAAATGCACTGTCTAACTGTTTCAAAAATAGGACAGAGGACAAGTCTGTCCCTTCTATTATAGCTGCTCACATCTGCTGGTATATTTTCTTAGAGAGGAACTCAACTATATTCGAGAAGACTTCTCCCTCTATTCACTCAGTGGTCTCCAAGACACTTGGATTACAGAAAAGGCACTTGACATCTCAAAAACTTATCCCTTTACGAGCTTGTATGATTTCACAACACTTTAATACAACTATTGCATGTTTTGATGGAGAAACACAAGAAGATGGAAAACAGTGTGGAGCTGGGGGAGTCTTCAAAACTCCAGACTTAACAATGTATATACGGGTTTTTAATTGTGGAAGTGGCACAAATAGAAGGGCAGAGCTATTGGGAGTATGGGAAACACTTATGCTAGCAACACATTTGTCTTTTCAAAGACTTTAGGTTCTAGGAGATTCAAAAGTAGTTATTGTTTGGCTATCCAAAAGAGGAAGACTCCAGGCAAGTGCAATTGAAGGATGGAAGTCTAGAATTAAGGATTTAATCAAACCCTTTCAAGAAATCAATTTTGAGCACATATACATGGAATATAATAAGGAGGCAAATCTTCTATCTAAGTAAACATTATGGGAACCTGAAGGCAGAATCACATATTACAAATGGGACAATGGGACTGAAGGTCCCAAGAGACACCTCAGTCTTTACTAGTTCTAGTCCATTTGTTTATGTTTTGGATATGCTATCGACAATTTAGCTTCACTTTTAGTTTCTGTGAACAATAACACATTGTCAGTTATATCCTCTCCTGGTTTAGTATTTTGATTTTGAAGAATCATATCATGAATCTTTGGTCATCTTTGACTTGTAAGGATTGTTATATCGGGGTAAACATTTTATAGTTCCTTGGTACTTTTTTGGATAGACTTTCTCTTGTTTTTTTCCTGTTATGGACAAGAAGATGTAAACAAATTATATTCACTAATATAATTGAGCAAATTTTCTATTGGAAAAAGTTCAGTGATAACAAAATGGTGAAGATAAGACTTGTTTTTAAACTTTTTTTATAAAGGTTGATTAAAAAAAAGAAGAAAGTTAAACATTTAGGAATTATTTTGACTTTTTCCTTATTGTTGAAATCCTTGTTTTTAATGCAAAAATGGATTTATCACCCTTAAATATCCCTAACTACAACCTAGTTTTGCAATGTTAATGATTGATATCTACAATTCCATTAACCCAAAAATGATTCTCATCCAATTTCAAGAATTTTTTTTCCCCTTCCTATTGTTCAAAGGATTAGAAAAAAAGAATTTTGTAAAACATTTAGAGTAAAGCTAAGCTATATATATATATATATATATATATATATATATATATATATATATATATATAGTTTAAAATTAAATAGAAATAAATCTTATGGGATTGTCTTATAATGGATAAAATGCATTCCTTAACTATATTTTTTAACCAAGTATATTAGGATTTTTTTTTTTCTAAAGTTTACAATTTTTTTAAATGAACAATAACATTTAGAATTATTTTGTTAAATTTTAAAACACAAGTTGTAACTAATATTTTAATATTTAATGTTCAAAATCATATATTATCATGATCAATGCCATTTTTTAACCAAGTATATTAAAATCTTTTTTATTTCTAAACTTTACAAATTTTTTAAATGAACAATAACATTTAGAATCATTTTACTAAATTTTAAATGTTTTAACTAATATTTTAATATTTAATGTTCAAAATCATATATTATCATGATCAATGTCAACAAAGGTAATCCATAACTATTTTAAAATATACT
>ML795142.1:122184-169082 GCA_009831015.1 Picea engelmannii
TGAGAATGAATTTGGATCAGAACTTTTAAAGTGGATAATCCACCCATCATCATGACAACATCAAGCTCAAAAGTGGGAAGAAGAGTATTCAATCAAGTAATAAATAGGAGGGAAGAAATGACCATTTAAATATTGAGTAGAAAAAAATTACAAAGAAAAAGTTGACGAGTAAAGAAAATTAAAATTAAAAATTAATCTCTCTCTCTCTCTCTCTCTCTCTCTCTCTCTCTCTCTATATATATATATATATATAATGATGACAGTTAAACTTAGTCAAGGGGAGCTAAAGGGGAGCTAACCAAAGTAGGTGTGAATCAGCTCATTGCTTAGTTCACTTCATTAGTCAAATATAATAGAAGTTGATAGAATACTCAGTTCAAGCAAATAACAAGATGCATGGCTATATGTAACATTATTTATTTGTGCATTTACATAGCACATACCAATGATTTAGCATTGGATAGAAATTTCAATGCCTATAGGTGACTATCACAATTCATACCAATTCACAATATCTATTCCAATAGGGATACAACACATGGATGTAAGTGTTATTGCTCACTATATGTCAATTTAAACTATTCCAATAGGGATACAACACATGGATGTAAGTGTTATTGTTCACCATGTGTCAATTTAAAGAGGGGTGAATTGGTGATGGTTTGCATTTGTTACCAAAATATAACACTTAGTCACAACAATTCATCAACCACAAAGATTTTAAATGCACCATAGACACATATATTTTAACTTGAAAATCCAATTAGAGAGAAAACCAGATTCTAGGGGATTTTCATTAAGCAAGAAATTGATTACAAAATGGTGGGTTATACATTGATTTAGTGTATTGTTACTCATTGGCATGAAATTTACATATGGTCATGGCTCAACAACAATCTTCACTCATCCTGGGACATACTCGATGTCTTCTTCTCCTCCAATAATCAAGCATAATGTTTCTTTGAGCTCTCATCTACGCTACCACCCTTCTTCATTTTCTCCTCATATCTCCTCTCTATTGAATGCCCTTCTTGTCCACAACCTTCATTTTTAATGGGCTACCTTGGAAGGCCAACCATCACAATGATTTGTTTCAACTTCCAAGTTAATTTTGTACATTTCCTCAACAAGTTTCCAAAAAAAAACAATTAAATGCTTGTTACAATACTTACAAAGAGATTTTGGCAAGGATCCAATTAAGATCACACCTCCCCATTAGTAGGCTTTTAGTCCCCAAAAGATTCAACTCCCTTCGATCTTCTTCTTCTCTACCTTCAAGCATCCTCTAACAAATCTTGAAGAAAGGGTGCCTTCGCTGCAAGATGGAAGATACAAATGGAATAAGGTTTGCCTTTGGCATAAGCTTGTTGTTCATCTCATGGCTAGATATGACATTCATTGCTTCAATAGATCATTCATGACAACCATTTCTCCTTGGGATGCATGTGTCGACAACTCCTCTTTCCCCTTGACCTTGACTCTCCAATCTTTCTTCTTGGATATTCAGTCCTTGGGATGAAGTTCCCAATGAGGCCTCCAACATTTGGCTTCCCAATGTTTAGTCACTCTATAATAATGACATTAATTCATACACGGGCTACTTGGCCTTCTAGAGTGCCAATTATAACCCCTTTTCTCGCAACAAAAACAAACCAAGGATACTATGTCATACCTTTTCAGTTCGTGATGATGCTTGTCGGCATAGTTACTTGGTTCCCTAAGATTTCTAGCAGATCTAGATGGCAGAATCATCTCTTTGTTGCCATCTTCCAAGCCTTTACAAGCACATTTGAGTGGCTTGTTGCACACTCATTTTCTAGTTGCCTTTTCTTCCATGGGAATGGCTTCTTTTTTGGTTCCTCTTGTCTTGACAAAGGTGGTTTGAGTTGAACTTGTGTCGGCTTCTTGTCCAATGAATCTTAGGCCTTCATGCTTGGGTATCTCTTGAGCTACAATGGGGATCAAAATCCCTTGGCCTTCCTTTCCTATCCCCTGGCCATCATAGCCCATTTGCCTCATGAGATTGGAACCGATGCCTCTAGTGCACCTTTCAAATTCATTGAAGGTCTCTTGAGGTAGGGTCTTGGAAGGTGAGTTTACCATGCATGACTCCATCATGGTGTTGTCTTCCACAGTGGAAATAGAAGGGGATTGCTTGGTCTCTTGGACAACTACTTGTAGCTTCTTCAAGGCCTCTTCCTTTACTGCCAAATCCCGATATAACTGAGTAGTCACTTTGGTGAACCTCTCCTCTTACTAATTATCCAACCGAGTGAATTTCTCCTCCAATTGCAAGAGCTACAATATGCTCTTATCTAATTCTTCCCTCATGGTGGTGAATGAGTCTGCGTGTTTGACAAGTTCTTTTTCTAGCTCATCCCCATTTTGTCTCCAATACCAACTTTCCGAGATCCTCCTATTGAAGTCTCTCAACTCTTCCAACTTCTCCCTCTTCAAGGATTTTCCCATGGCTATTGCTCTAAGATATTTGATGAACCTACTTTGATACCATATGATCCATACACATTACACATTACACATTACACATTAGGCCTATGGCCTTTTTCATCAACACAGATCTTCTATGAAAATAACAAATTGTTCTATGCTTTGAATGCAACTATGAGTACAAACCTTCTTAGCTACTCATCATCAACAAACAAACAAACAATACTCGATTCTTATTTGAAAATAACTAATGTAACATAAAAAACTAAAATGATTTGAATCTACGTTTGAAAGTTGTAAAATTTTAGATTTTTATTTCTAGATTTACAGAAGTTCTTTGCGAAAATGGTCAGAATAGCAGCTTATTTGAGTACCATTTATCCATGTCGATATGTATGGCGTGGGCTAATTTTAAATCAAATCACCTCCTTTATTGCGTTATTTACAGTAAGGATTTTGTGTCAAATCTGGAAATTGCGATACATTATCAGAATTTCGTTTTGAAGATTTGAAGAACATATTGATGAGATAACATAATTTTTTTTCGGTTTACCTGATAGTTGGAAATGGAATGATTTAGTTGTTCGATTAACGACGCCGACGCCGATATGTATTAGCGCTGGCATGATCGTGCAGGCGTCCAGTGCACGTCTTTGATGCCATTACGGCCTGGCGCTGGATTGATCATGTACCTTTCCCAATCGGAGAGAGTGTTTCGCAGATCATGGAGCTTTGCCTTCAGTCCTCTGCAGCAATTGGCGTGCATGGTGTAAACCAGGCTCAAATCCGGGCTCTTCTGGCAGTAACCTCTGAAGTATTTCGTATCCAGGAAGATGACTTCAAGGCATCTGCGCCGGATCTCTTGGAATTTGATAAGGTTTAATACGTCTTGCTCGTTTTTTCCTGGATACGTCGATTTCGATCGATACCAGAACTTGAAGAAGCTGATTGTCCGTTGGTTGGAGCGAACGTACATGAAGCCGCCATTCGGGCGGTTCTGGAGATCGTGTGGGTGACCTTTGTATTTGTCTGAAGCAAAATGTATGTCTGCGCTTGGTGAAAATCTCGCGAAGGGATCCCGGAACCACAGTATATCAGTATCCTGCAAACCAATATATAATCACAATGTTACAATATTATTTCAGGCTTGTATATGTCTTCGTTTGGTTTCATAGAATTGTGAATGCAGGCTACTGAATAAAATATTGGGAAACTGAAATCCGAGGAGATTTCATGGTGGCATGTCGTTTTTTTTTTTTTCGTCAAACAAACTGCTTATTATCAGGCATTATTCCCATTGATATAATGCAATCTGCAAAGAATTGATAATTATGCAGAAATGGAGAAATGGGTATATCTATTGGAGATGGGCACAATTAATGATCTTTTAATCTTAAATTCTAATCTGATGGTTATGCATTGAAGATGCTGGTATATTCTTAGTTGTCCTCTAATCAATGGATTAGATTTATTGTTGATAACTTCTTTGCATTTATAAATGCATCCGTTCCCTGTTTACTTTTTAACATTTACTTAATCATATTAAGAAATTACTGTAACATGATATGATTGCCAAGTTTAAATGATTAATTTTTGGAATTCTTCAGAGTTTAATTGTCTAACTCAGTTAAAATTTCATTATCTAGCTGAGTTTTATTTTAAAATGAGAATTTTTTTATTAGCTCTAACTCTTTCGGCGTTCACCAGCCGCGAGTTAACAGCTGTGCTAATTGTAGATTTTGTACATGTTATATGAAAGTTAAAACCAAGAGCATTAATTAAAACAAATGTTATGATAATTAATGATATCATAATTAAGGGCAGTTAAAACAAAATGGTATGATAATTAATGATATGGAATGTTTTTTTAGATGCTGTATAATCATTCTGTATAACAAACTGTGAAAATATATATCATTCTGTATAACAAACTCGTTTATAAATTTTATTTTTTATATATGGAGGAATTTTTTTGTATATATGGAAGAATTTTTGTCTTATATAGTTTTGATTAAACGCATTTATAAAAAAATACAAAGTGGTAGTTACAGAAACCTTTTGTGCACACCAGAGTAAGTGTGTGAAAATTTAGGCATAGCCAGGAAAAAAAAAATCCGGTTTTGGTGAAATGAAAACAGTTTTATATATGAAAACTGCAGTAATTTTATGTATGAAAATGGTTATAAATGGAAATAACAATAATCTGAAGAATTTTAAGAGGTTATATATAGAAAATTGAAGAGGTTGATTTGTATAATTAATTTATACATATACTTGTTATCAATGAAAACAGATTGACAAAAACTTATAAATTACACTTATATACATACACAAACATTAATGCCGATTAAAGAACGGAATCAGAGAGAATTAAACCATCCAATTCAATATTGTTTTAAGGTTATTTAGAGCTGATAATAAACTCTGTCTTAGTATAAATTTGAAAGAAATGATTTATTTTCTGGTCACGATCAAGCCAGCATGCCCAGCTATTTAACTGGTAAAGTCTACTGATACCTTATCTTCCTATGGATTTGATCTTGTGACCTCTTAAGAGGAAACACATGTTCTTAATCATTAGGCCCACTACATTTTTACTTAAACTAATCACCTGTTAATAACTACATTTTACTTAAACTAGTCACCCGTTAGACACAATCCAACCAACTAAATTCCAACTAATCTACACAGCTGGATCACAGAAAAATGGACAAGGTACTAGTTTTTTATTTAAAAGATTTTATAAACAGTTAACTAAAAACAGACCAGCAATATACATCCTAATAAGCAACATTGAATACTAAAGCAGGTAGTATCAGTATTGAATGCTGCAAGCAGTATATATACAGGCTAGATCAGGTAGATACATTCGACCATGTATATATCTTCTACCGTAGCATTCAATGCTACTTAACAAAAAGCGGTATATTCTCGCCTAAAAAACTATATTTTGATAAAAAGTACTAACAGATAAAACGAAATTGTAACACCCTACTAAGTACCCATTCTTTTCATTTATTTTGAAAAAAATTACTAACAGATAAAACGAAATTGTAACAACCTACTAAGTACCAATTCTTAACTTAAAAAGCTTTATAAGCCCTCAACTAAAAACTATATTTGGAACTTACAGAGAAAATGAAATTGTAGCCCATCTCCAACACCTGGCCGAAGAAGCGCAGCCTTCTCCACATCATCTTCAAGTAATCTTTACTCATAAAGAGTTTCTCGGCTGAGAAATCGATCCCCTCTGTCTTCATCAGATAACAATGTTGGTGAATCTGCCTGCAGCGGAGGAGGGCCTTGTTATCCACCGCAATGATGAGAAGATTCTTCAGCAACTGTTCAGTTCCGTTGCCCACTTCGAAACTCTGCAGGAACAGGTCGATCATGCTATTATTCTGCGCCCATGCTGCATTCAGCGACGTGATAATAACCGTTCTGTCTGGATTCGCAGCCTTCGACAGTCTTAATTCAAGCTCCAATTTATCACCGGATATTGCAGTATTATTATGATTATTCTGCACATTTATGCAGACAAACCAGTATATTAGTAGAGTGGCCTTATAAATACCATAACCCACAGGGCTAATATAAAGATTTTGAGGGATTGCGGACTTACACGAAAATCTGTAGTTTCAGTGCATGATACTGGGATTTTAAAAAGGTCTGCAAATTTGTGCGAAAAGGAGCTTAAAACGACGGGATTTATGAACCCCATTTGGGCCTTGTTCAAAACCGTTAAATACATTAATCCAATCAGAGTTACGCAGAGGAAAGCCACATCCACATCCCTCACCTCGCAGTGATTGATCGCCATGGAAATACGCCTCAATTACTTTCGTTCCAATCTTATTGACATCCCTACATAAACATTCATACTGGCAATTCCTGCCACACGGCGTTCAAGCTTCCCGGCTGAACAATTTTGAATAATATCATTTGCATATTGCTTCTTCTTCTGCTTCAAATTCAGACGAGCAAGCGGATTTGCAGTCCACAGAGACAAGGGGCGGAAAGTTCGACAGGTTAGGATAATACTGTACTCAGAATGGGCGGTAGAGGAGGACTCCGGAATGGGCGGTGCATGAGGATGGGGTCAATAACTTATCAGGGGAAATAATAATAGTGGCACGTCACGATCTAGAAAAAAAGGTGAAGAAAATCAGGACATTAGTTGACAGATCAGATACCTCTGGTCACTGCTACGAAAATAGAATTGAGTCGAGTAAGCTACTCAGGTAATTTTTAAAATTTGGATTTGGTCAAATTTAAATTTTAGGGGTTGTTTAAACGTATATTAATTTGGATAAAATTGCAATTTTTTTTTTTTAAATTGTTTTAAAATGTATAAATAGAGTTGGGTTTGGGAAAAACTTAATAATTATAGAAATTTAGCCACTCAGTTATAACAATTTTTTCTTTGAAATAAAAATAAATAAAAAATAAAATTTTTAACAAAACTAAACAGAAAATATGCTTGAAAAATTAACTAAAACTTAAAACCTTTTAACCAACAATTTCTAATCAAAAATAAAAATAAATAAAAAATAAAATTTTAAGCAAAATTAAAAAAAAATATTCTTCAAAAATTGACTAAAAAGTAAACTTTTTATCACATTTTAAATTGATTGATTAGATTGCTTCAACAAAATTCGTTAATGACGAAGAATTTTCAACAAATTCGATAAGATATTTCTGCAGGATCAGTTTTTTACAAATTATAAAATAATTGACTTATGGTTAGAATAATAAGTTTGATTATCGTAATGAAAATGAAATTTAAAAAGTTATTTATAATATTCAAATTTGCTAAATTATAATTTTTTATCTGTAGTTCAAATACTTTAGTTGAGGAAACGAGAATGTCGATGGCAGGTCGGCGACTTGGCGGTGGGCGAATTTTAAGCGTGCGGCGTATGTACGCAAGTTTGACCTACAAAATATCGACGTCTGGAACTTTGACTATGTTTGTCCGACCGTAAATGAGAGCCATTTTCGGAACTTTGACCATGGTTGCTCGCGAGGAGACTATCACTTTTGACCATGTTCGATTGGGAGGAGACCGCCATCACCATAGAGCGTGCCGTAAGTGCAGGCGAACAATAAGCACTCAGATATAGGGATGTAATATTCGTTATGTTAAGGTTTTGTATAATCGAATTTATATAATTTTGGTTTTTGTAGAGTCGGATTTACACAGTTTTGGTAAAAAAAAGGTGTTGTTTAAACATTTTAATTTTTTTATTTTATTTTATTGGAAGTTGGGTATATATATTTGAATGAAATTATTATTTTTTGTTGTTTAAATCGTATTTTTAATGCATAAATAAATTCAGCTTGTTAAAACCAAAAACTCTCTAAACACTAAGTTATACGAACATTGGCATTCAAATATAAAGATAAAATTTGAGATTACGACCCTTGTGCTTTATAAGAAGCTCTTAAATGGCTCGAGGACTATAATAAAAATGTTCCATTGATGTTAAGACTGTAAAATTTGAGATTCCCATCCTTGTGCATTATAGCATGGTGTTAAATGGCTTGAGGACAATAATAAAAAGTTAAAAAAACACTTTACGAATCAAAATGTTAGAATTGATCTCTTGCCACCCCTTTGGAATTACTATGTAAGAGATTGTAAAGACAAAAAATAAAAACTTGTTTGGTGCATTGTTTTTTAAATTAAAAAACAAAATCTTAGATATTATGATTAGAGCCAAGCTATGGGAAGTATTAATATTTGATTTTAGAAAAGCTTTAAACACTACATTTAGATTTAAGCTATGAAGATATGGAAAAAAATATGTATCCCTCATGAGCTTGAAGGATATTAATTGTCATATTGCTATTAAGCAAAGTTTTTCCCTTTTTCTCATCCATTTTGATCTTTTTAATAAAATTGAGCAATGTTTAGAAGAGGAGGGGTGCATTGATATTAACATGTGGAGAATCATTATCATCCTTCTCTTATATGTTGATGAGAGTACCACTCTTTCTATGCTATCAAACAAAATTGCACAAAACACAAACCGTTTTTTTTTTTATAGCAAGAACTAAAACACACTCTAAACTTAAAGAAGCAATACATTAATAATAGCTATCAATAATAATTAGGAAATGATAATGCCAGGGGTTACATCTTTTCACTTATTGTTGTATATAAACACTGTCCAATTACCACTGAAAGACATACTTGAATAATAATTAGCAATCTACTCGACTATCCGTAGAAATCCGTTCTACTCATTGGAGTGGTTGTGCATGGAGTGCATGTGATCTGAATTTATGAGCGGAACAAAATAAAAACACATATCTATAGTATTAACACAGAGATACAGTGAATAGTAACAGAGATATAGTAAAACTTGACTTCTATTAAATAAGAAATATGCTGAAAATGTAAAAATGCAGTCTGAAACAAGCTTGCTAGAATGGTGGCAACTTATCTCTAAGAAGATATGTGACGACTATGCTCATTCGCAAGAATATGAGTACATGAATTCCAAAACCCTAGAAATAAAAAAACCTAACCCTAGGAGATGAAGTGCCAAAAGTCACGTGGGCCCCGTTGAGGTAAGTTGGTACATCAAATTCCCAGGGTCATAATTTTTGCATACAATCTCCATTTTAGGCGTACGATAACCCGTTGGAAAGGTCTATCCGAGGAATACACATTGTGTTGACACACTGAGACTTTGTTTCCTGTGTGATTGTGGTGGGCCCAAAAAACGTTGTTTAGGGCCTCAAAACGACCCTGAAAGTTTAGGACCCGAAAAGCTAGAAAAAAACTGCCAAGNCATAATTTCCAAGATGAAAGATGTATGTGAGCTAGTTGGAAGAAGTGGGTGGCCACCGATATCCACCTGGATCAACATGGAAGCTTAATCTCCATTACTCTTGTAATAAAATTAGTTCCCCATGAGTAGTTTGGAAACTTCAAAAAATGCCTTAGGTGCCATAGGTAATACATCATCTAACATGAACAATTTGTCACCCACCAAAGAGTTAATTAACGATTTAAATGAATTAAAAGTCTCAGAGGATTAAATCTCCAATAAAATCAGTAGCATAGATATAAATGAATTAAAATCCTCAGTGGATGAAATATCCAATAAACTTACGATATTGATAAAACTTATTTTGATAAAATTTACAAAAAATCAATTAGATGGATGAATTATCTAGACGACTTGGAGATGTGGAACATGAAGTTAAGGCATGGGGTGAGAAACACATCATTCTCATGGACAAGGTTACTACATTTGGAAGCATGAATACATAATTAGGTAGTCCCAATTCTCACTCTCCTTTTCTGCTACCAAAACATTCGTTTAATTTTGGGTCCCTTAATGGATTTACACACAAGCTAACAATTGATGTACCAAGATTTGATGGAGAAGAAGGTAGAGAAAAAACAAGATGGATAAATAGACTCGAATGCTATTTTGAGTTGCACCATGTGTATAGTGATGAAGAAAATATTAATTTCATGTTATTACACTTAGATAAATCAACATGTGGTTGGTTCTTGTGGTGGCACTCAAAATCCCAATCAGGAGACAGGGATACATTCAAACTTTTTTTTTTCAAAAGATTTTAGAACATCGAGGAAAATTAAGTTTTCTCCAAGCTCACTCAATTACAACACTAGGGATTGGTAGATGAATTTTTTTAATGATATACATGTGCTGGATACTTGCATGCTTGATTTATCAGATGATTATCTCCTATAAGTTTCCATATCATGATTGAAAGAAAACATAATAAATTAACTCAAATTGATAGATATCAAGGACATAGAGCAAGCGCTACTAAAGGCCAAAATCGTCGTAGAAATTTTTTTGTCCTCTTAGTGAACTCCATGGTTTCACTTTGAGAAACCAATCTCAATGTATATTCCCCATAACAAAAGGATTCCGCCATCCGATGTAAAGGATGAAAAAAGTTGTTGTTTTAGATGTCATGCATGTTAATATATTTAGACACTTAGAAGTTAGTTAAGATCTACTTGGTCTAATGTGTCGTTCGGTATGCATTCGTGTGCATTTGTAGTTAGGAAATCTGATGGTCACGATATGTTCTCGACATAGAGTGATCCGACGATCCATATTCTCCTCGATCTTAACAACTATATTGATCCATGGCTTAACACCTGATTGGTCCATGATCTCTATTTAAAGAGCATGGAGGGTCATTTTCCGATGATTGATTGTGACCAAATCTCTTGTAAAATATCTCTGTAATATTTTTCTTTTACATTAATAAACTTCTCCAAGTGGCTGCGTTGGCTGGGGCGTGGATGTTTCCCTGTAGGGGTTTTACCACGTCAAATTATCAGTGTGTTGATCTTTTATCTGGTTTTGTGAATGGTTACTGAAGGTGTTCGTCCTCTGTTGGAATACCTATGTTTTCGAACATGGTATCAGAGCTTGTTTGAAGACCCGCTCCTATTGTAGATCGAGATCGTGAAGCTGAGTTTCCTCATCTCCGTTTTCTGCCATTTTCATATATTTTTGGGCCAAGAGGACTGTCCCATTGCGTCCGAAGCGCTCATTTCAATAAGGAGCGCTTTTCATTTCTTTCAAAAAGGTTTCTGTTTTCCTAAGATACGCCCATTTCAGTTAGATCTTGAGGTATAAAGACTAGATACGCCCTTTTTAAATTTTTGTAGAGTATTATTATTATTTTTTTCTTTTCGGTTCTATATTGTTTGTTTCTGGGTTGCTACTCTTTTAGATCTGCGTATGCTCTTTTCCCCGCGCCTTGTGCGATCTCGGAAAATCAGAAACAGATAGGAAAATGCACATTTTCTGGGTAAGCTAATCGAGATCTAACCCTTGTTGTCATCGAGAAGTGAATTTTTTTTCTTGTGTTAAAAACGTTTTTTATGAGCATGCTCTCCAAGACCATCTTCAACAACAACAATAACAACAACAACAACAACAACAAAAACAACTCCAATCCTCCTTCTAAAAGATACAATGTGTTTTGCAGGCTCACTTGGTTAAAAGTTTCCTTATTAAGTAAGAGTTCTTGAGTTCAAGCCTCTTTTTTGTTACTTTTTTTTGAAAAAGTTCATGCATCCAATGTAAAGTGTATTTCACTTCAAGTATAAAAGTGAATCACTATAAGTAACTTTAATATTTTATTTTAAATTTATTTATTTTGCATGCAACTTTCTTTTATAAAGTAACTTCATTGCAAAAGTGATCCTTGCTTCTTTTTATAAGAGTGAGTCACTTCATAAAACAACTTATTTGTAAAAGTGAGGGCATAAGTTTCACATCCGAAGTCCATTTTTAGTGCCGCTTTTTTTTTTAAACTGCCTAATTTTTTGAGATATTGGCTTCTTCCAGTGATCTTTTGATTACCAACACCAACTATTTCCAATGAAAATCCCATATGGAAGATTTATTAAGAAGTAAAGGATTATACCGAATTACCTTGGGAAAGAGAAAATGACCCACTGATGCTGATAAGAAAGTAAAAGGGGCTAATAGGAGTGACGAAGCATGTGGACTGATCATAATATCCATCTCTCATGATTTAAGGTTTCACCTTCAAGAAATTGATGAACCTGATGAAGCTTGGGAAAAGCTTGAATCTGTGTTTGCTAAACACAATATTATTCGAGCACATTAGTTAGAAAATGAAATACCGACTTTAAGTCCAAATGATTTTTCTTGCATTGAAGACTATCTATCTAAGTCTAAAACACTCAGAATTTTATGTGAAGAATGACAAATAAAGCTGGAGGAAGAGCATTGCATCTATATTATTCTTTCTAAGCTAGGTACTGCATATTATGTGTTTGTATCTACCTTTTATTCCATGAGATAGGCTCTAGGGAAAACTAATCAAAAACCCACTCTTGAGTCCTTTTGTGATGCTTTGATTAGAGAGCAAGATAAGCTTGTACAACTTGGAGTGATCAACACTGTAGGTACCTCCAACAAATACTTAGTTTCCCAACAGAAAGATAAACCCAAAAGTCCCAAGAAGCAACATCCTCGCCATAACAACAAGGAAAATGAGGTCCCCAAACCCACTCAGACAACTTCAACTCCTAATGGTGACAAATGAGCAAAATCTAAAAATAAGAAGACTGACATACATTGCAACTTTTGTGATAAAGATGGTCATGATGAGTCCAAATGTTTCAAGAAGATGGCATCTTTAGAAGCAACGATGAAGAAGCACAACATCAATATTGATTCTACTTCTTCTTCTTCTTCTCATGGACATGCACTTTCTTCTTCTGGTTTCTCTTTCAATGCAACTTCTACTTCTTCTTCTGATGAGTGACTTATTGATTATGGATCATCTTATCATATGGCTAAGGATAAAACCATATTTTCTGCTCTAAATGAATGTAACACCAAGAAAATATTTGTTGGTGATGATAGATCTCTTAGTGTTGTAGGATCTGGGATAGTTCAAGTAGATAATGGTCATTTCAATGATGTATTATGTGTTCCAAGTTTTTCCTGTAACCTTCTATCAGTATATCAAATCACTCATTAAGGTGAAGGTAAAACCATAGAGTTTTCACCTCACCAAGTTGTAATCAAGAATCTAAAAGATCTAGAGCATGTTCTTGCAACTGGAATTTTTGATGATATTACCAGGTTGTACAATTTTGACAACTTTGGGTCATCATCTTTTTCATTAGTTTTTTTTTTCTCATAGCGATGACTTGAGAAAACTTTGGCATGTGTGGTTTGGTCATCTAAACTATCGCTCATTGCAGTAACTGTGTAATCAACAGATGGTGACTAGACTTCCTCATGTTTCATGCAGAGATGGTGTTTGTGTCGGTTGTGTTCTCGACAAACATCATCGGGACAATTTTGACAAACATGCCTCTTGGCATGCCTCAGGCCCTTTGCAACTTGTTCACAGTGATTTGTGTGGTCCACTTTCTACTCCTTCTTTTTCTGGGTGCAAGTATTTCTTAACTTTTGTTGATGAATTTTCCAGACGTACTTGGGTTTACTTATTAAAACTTAAGAGCGAGGTTTTTGACAAGTTTTTGGCCTACAAGGCCCTTGTAGAAAAGCAATCTGGACATCAAATTCAAAGGTTAAGAACAAATAATGGAGGCAAATATGTGAACAGTAATTTTACAAGTTACTGCACTACACAAGGCATCCAAATGTAACACACTGTTCCATATACACCATAAAAAAATGGTGTTGCTGAGAGAAAGAACCACACATTAAAATAAATGGATAATTGTATGATCCAGTCTAAGGGATTAAATCTAAAGTATTGGGCGAAAACCATCAACTGTGCAAATTACATAGTAAATCACACTCCCACAAAGGCTCTTAAAAGTCTAACACCAGAAGAATCTTGGAATAAAATTAAACTAGATGTAAGTCACTTCTGTGTATTTGGCAGTATAGCATGGGCTCACATTCCTGATGAGAAAAGGAAAGAATTGCAGCCTAAAAGTGAGAAGTGTATATTTGCTGGTTATTATGAGGATGTCAAAGGTTATAGACTTCTTCAACCACATTGTAATGAAATTATTATTAGAAGAGATGTTAAATTTGATGAAAATATCTTGGCCTGCGAGCCTAATTCAACGATTGTGTCTTCTTTGGCTTGCGAGCCATCTTCGACGTTTGTGCCTTCTTTTGTTCCTATTCTGGTTTCTTCTTCAAATGATGACAGTGAGGATGGAAATCTACCTTCGCCTGCTCACCTTCCTCTAGATGAGTCCTTTGAACCTGAACCAACACCAACTCCTTTTCTTCCTAGATGGGTCCTTTCAACACGAGAAGCAACTGGCGATCTTGTTGGTGATCCTTCAAATCAACATCAGACACGTTCATAGTTCCAACGAGCCTCTTCTCTTTTGGCTCAAGTTTTAGAGACTCATGATCGAGAGACATTTGCAGAAGCTTTAGGTCATCCAGATTAGGATACAACAATGAATGAAGAGTATCATTCTTTAATGGAAAATAATACTTGGGATATCGTACCTCTTCCTAAAGGAAGAAAACTTGTTAGATGTAAATGGGTCTATAGAACTAAGTATGCATTAGATGGAAGTGTTGACAGACACAAGGCTCAGTTAGTTTCCAAAGTGTTTTCCCAAGTTGAAGGAATTAACTATAATGAAACCTTTTCCCCTGTAGCCAAAATGAATTCCATCCACCTTGTTCTTGCCCTTGCTGCCTCACATAAATGGGAGGTCCATCAGATGTATGTTAAATACGCCTTCTTGCAAGGAGATTTGCAAGAATAAATTTACATGGAACAACCTCCTAGATATGTCCAGAATGACTCTAGCCTTGTTTGTCGCCTTAAGAAATCTCTTTATGGTCTTAAGAAAGCTCCCTGAGCTTGGTATGCCAAAATGGACAACTTTCTTATTGACATCGGATTCTCTAGATGCCATTATGATCCTAATGTCTATACCAAGAAAGTAGGAATCCATCTCATCATCCTTTTACTTTATGTTGATGACCTTATCCTTACTGGTAGTGACTCAAAAATTTTAAACCATGTGAAAAACAACCTTAAGAAGAAATTTGAAATGACAGACTTAGGCTTTTTACACTATTTCCTTGGCCTCCAAGGTTTTCAATACAATGAAGGATGTTTTATTTCCCAATCTAAGTATGCTTGTGACCTTCTTCGTCACTTTCACATGGACGATTGTAAACCAACCACTTCTCCCTTATAGTCTAGAGTCAATCTTATTGCCACTTGTACTTCTCCCAAAGTTGATGCCACTCTGTGTCGTCAGTTAGTTGGCAACCTCTTATACTTGACTCATACCCGTCTTGATCTTTCCTTTGTTGTTGGTCTTGTTGCCTGGTATATGCAAACACCCTAGGAAAGCCATTGGAAAGTAGCTAAAAGGATACTTCACTATGTCTATGGTACAGTTCAGTTCGAGATACATTACCGTTCAGGGGGGACTCCTTTATTCATTGGTTTCATTGATTCAGTCAATGACCCTAATGATCAAAATTCTACTACAGGTTAGGTTTCCAGCCTTGGTTCAAGACTTGTCACTTGGGCCTGTAAGAAACAATAGGATATTGCACTTTCTTTAGTAGAAGTAGAGTATCGAGCAACGGTAAATGCAAGTCAGGAAGCCTTGTTTCTTCGACATATCCTTTCATAGTTTGGATTCCAGCAACAACATCCGACCAACCTTTGGTGCGACAATCAGAGTGCCATCAAGCTCGCCAAAGACCTAGTTCAACATCAACGCAACAAACACATCGATATACACATGAAATTCATCAGAAATCTCATTCATTATCAAGTTATTGAAGTGATCTTTTGCCATACAGAAGATCAATTTGCAGACATTTTCACAAAGTCTCTTACAGAAGTAATTTTTTTGAAACTTCGATCTATGTTAGGAGATTAGGAAGTTTTCATCAGGGGGGGATAGGCTCTAATGCCTCCTTCCTTATCATATTGTGTCATTATTGTAAATCCTTCAATCCTATCCCAAGTTGTTCTTAAGGGGGGATGATAGGATATTTAGACACTTAGAAGTTAGTTAATATCTACTTGGTCTAATGTGTCGTTAGGTAAAAGTGTGTTTCTTAGTGTGTTTCTTTAGTATGCACTAATATGCATTTGTAGTTAGGAAATCCGATGGTCACAATATGTTTCCGACATAGAGTGATCCGACGGTTCATATTCTCCTCGATATTAACATCAATTGATCCGTGGCTTAACACTTGATTGGTCCATGATCTATATTTAAACTGCATGGAGGGTCATTTACTGATGATCGATTGTGAGAAAATCTCTTGTAAAATATCTTTGTAATCTTTTTCTTTTGCATAAATAAACTGCTCCAAGTGGCCGTGTTGGCTGGGGCCGTGGATGTTTCCCCGTAGGGGTTTTACCACGTCAAAAAATGGTGTGTTGATATTTGATCTGGTTGTATGAGTGGTTACTGAAGGTGTTCGTCCTTTGTTCGAATACCTATGTTGTCGAACACATCTCCCTCAAAGAATAAGGAATTAGTTGCCCATACTGGGAGAGAACACCACCCAGTTCTTCCTTGGATGCATCGGTACATACAAAAAATTATTTCTTCATATTAGGGGCCTTCATTATGGAGATGAAGTCAAGAATTGCTTGATCTTAGAAAATGATTTCTCACACCTGGTCCTCAAAATTATTTCTTCTCTTTTGAAAAGAAGCGATATGATTATCAATTTTGCAGAAACCCTCCATAAACCTCTAGTAATATCTTCCTATTCCCATAAAAGTACACAACTCATGAATGCTTTTCAATACTAACTATTGTGATATGGCCTTAATCTTTCCAGGATCCACTGTAATGCCAAATTACTAGAAATAAAATGGCCCAAATAATGAATCTTGAACCCCCAAAAAAACACATTTGGACAACTTATCATTCAACCTCTACTCCCTCAATCACTGCAGAACTAACATCAAATGATTTTTGTGCTCCTTTGTGGTTATGGAATAAATAAAAATATAATGAAAGAATACTCATATGAACTTGTCCAAATATTTCCAAAAAAATGTATTCATCAAACTCATGAATACTTTAGGGGCATTGGTCAAACCAAAAGGTTAATTCCCAAATCGAGTCCAAAAAGTGGTATTTGAAATATCCTCATCCTTAACCCTCAACTGATGGTATCCAGATTGCAAATAAATCTTGGAAAACATGGTATTCCCTTTCACTTGGTCAAATAAATCATCATTACAAGGAAAATTATATTGATTTTTGACTATAGCCTTGTTCATCTTCTTGTAATCAATACACAATCTCAATGATCCATTATTATTTTTCACAAATATCACAGGTGCACCCCATGGTGAAATTTTAGGTCTTATCATCCCCATGTCCAAAACTTCTTGAAGTCACACTTGCAACTCGTGCAATTTAGGTGCATTCATGAGATATGGTGCCTTGATTAAGGGTCGAGTCCCAGGATTAAGTTCAATAGAGAAATCAACCTCTCGCCTAAGTAGAAGTCTATGTAACTCAGTTGGAAAAACCTCTAAAAACTCAGAGAATATAGGATATGAATCCAAAGATGAGCGGTTACCTTCATTTAAAATCATCATGACATACATTTGACAACCCTTTCCAAGACTCTTTTTTAATTTCAATTCTAAAATAAATCTCAAGGACACATGTCTCTTTGTCATATGAAGCATTTTCCACTACCCTATATCATAAAAAAATGCAATATTTTTCTTTGACAATCCAAATTATCCCAATGGGATTCCAACCAATCCATGCCTATAGTCAAATATAGGACCCAAGGGAAGTTGAATAAATGTTCATATGAGTAATACACACTCTAATATTTAGGTTATATCCCTTAACCAAAGCATTGACCCCTTGCTTCATCCCATAATCCATCTCAACCAGGTTAAAATTACTTTCTTTATTTCCACCATGCCACATCTAAAGAATTCATTGCATCATACAAAGTTAGAGACAAAAAAGCATGATATTTTTATGTAATTATGGAATTCAATCAATAAATAAAACTGTTTGAAGGAAAACCCCATGAGATCCTCCTCTTCCATAAAATTTCTAGATGGAGGGTGGCTCAACAACCAACCACACTAGTTGCTAGTAACCCAAAATGAGTAAGTTTGACTTGAAACTCAACCAGACTAGACACAAGGACATCATGGTGAACTCTTCCTTGAAATAATATGTTTGAAACTATTGAGCTAAGCCACTGGTATTTTTTCCATGGAGAACCTCAAGGGATCCCTCTTTTTCCTTAGAATAACTAGATGGAGGGTGGCTCAATGACCAACCACAATAGTAGTTGGTAACCCAGTGGGACTCAATCATATTTGAACCTCAGTGGGACTAGAATTGGAGACCTCACAATGAAATTTTTCTTGGAATAGTCTAGATTCTTAGTAGGACTAGAACCAAGTGCCTCACAATGAACTCCGTCTTGAAATAGTTTATTTGAACCAATTAAGCTAACTCAATGGGATTTTTTTCCAAGGAAAACCTTGCAAGATGCCCCCTTTTCCTCTAGATGGGGGGCATATGAATCGTAAGACATAATAACAACCACTCACCCAATGGGACTTAGTGGGGATTGAACCTTAGTTTAACTAGAAATGAAGAACTCATGATATACTCCACCGTGAAACTATATGTTTAAATCGATTAAGGTAACCCATTAGGTTCAAATTTGAAGGACATATGGATGGTATTTGATCCACTTATGTGTGCATGGGTCATGAAATAATTTAATATAATCTATCTGGATGCAACCACACATCTAACCACTATCCCAAAATTATACCATAGCTTTAAAACAATTCCTCATAAAAAATGAGAAGTGAACCTTACCAACTAGTAAAATCTCTTTGCTCCTCACCCATAGATCCAACGTCTTCGAACTTATTTGTATGATGCTTGAGTCCGTTTGCTATTCCATCAGGGAGCAATCTTGAAGTGAGATAGATGAGTGAAGGAGTTCAATATCTTGATATGATACTTAAAATACATAAGAAAATTTACTCCTTTTTAAAATAAATTATTTATGGGAAGTTTTATTTGAATACATGGTCCTAGTTCATGCCAAAACCATCGTGAATTACAATGAAATGATCAAGAATAAAGATGAACCCTATTGTAGAGATAAAGGGAAATTTAGAATAAACAAAATACTTTATTAATTCGTTCTTAGTCATTTTATTGAACTTTAACCCTTTTTTTTAATGCTTTCAATCAAACAACCAAGACCACTTGCAAATTCTAATACCATAATCCAACCCAACGAGACAATATGTTTCACTATTTAAAGCCTTAAACATGCTTATTTTGAACACTATATGCATGTGTTTACATATATATCAACATAGTTAGTTGCATTTGTTTACATATATATCAACGTAGTTAGTTGCAAGTGGTTTGGAATAATACATACATTGTAGATGTACTTATGCGTGATCTTTTATATTACTAGCATATTGTTAGAAAGTTAGGAAAACAATGCTAAAGGTCACATTGATTTTAAAAACCAACATTTAATTGAGGGTTAATAATTACTTTTAGGATTATAACATTTAAATATTAAAATTGATCTCTATGTTACTTCGTTGAATTTATGAGCTTTTTTGATACAGTGTCTAAAAATAATTTTTGGAATAAATTAGAAGAGTTAACGATTCTTTTGGGTTGAGAGTTGTACTGATAAGGCTATATGATACAATTATTGCTAAGTTTAGGAACAATGGGAGTTGGTCTAAAGAAATTAATTGTAATATAGGGGTTAAGCAAGTTTGTCCCTTGACCCGTACACTTTTTGGCATTTACATTGACAAGTCAGAGGCTTGTTTGGAAGAAGCTGGTTGTGCTTGCACTACTTTAAGTGAAATAGTCACCATCCTTCTTCTTTACACTGATGATATTGATCTTATGATGAGGTGTTCCTCTGATCTTGACAAGCAACTAAGAATTCTAAAATATTTCTATTCTAACACTGGTGTACCAATGAATATTGATAAAACAAAGGTTATGATAATCAAATCCAAAAAGATCACTTACACTAATTTTGTGTATGACAATAACAACTTAGCGGAAGTTAACTCATGCAAATATCTTGGAGTTTGACATTGATCACATGTTTAATTTTAATATAGCATTGATAAAAGAATTAATGGAGGATACAAAGAATTTTTGGTCTTGAGAACAACTATAAATCATCAAAATTTATAGTTTTGGGGAAAAAAAAATCCTCTTTGAGACTTTTGTTTCTCCTACAATATTATATGGATGTGAATTTTGGGGCTCTAGTATCTCTAGAGAATTTGATGTGGAAAATTGAGCTAATCCATAAGTGTTTTATAGTTTATAATCTTACAATTGAGAGAAATACACCCTATATGATCCTAGTCTTAGGATATGATATTTCACCCATTGAGAGTATGACTATGACTAAGTACCTAATGTTCAAGCACACGATAATTAAAATTAAAGACAAAAGAATTCATAGGATTACTTCAAACTTGAGTCAAAATCACTAGTTGCTTAAGAGAGAATGGTATATAGATGCTAATTCTTGACTATACCATTGGATAATAAAAGAGGAGGTCACTATACAAAATATTGATACCATTAAAAACACCGTCACATCTAAATTTAAGGAGAACATATGATGTAATGAATAAATAGAGGATAAGAGAAAATTAAGGAATTATAAAGAGACCATCAACCTATGATATCCCCACTATAATCCCCAGTTTAATTTATGCATAATGTAGATATGAATGTGTCTATGGCCAAACAATGTAAATGCGAATGTATTTTCTATTTTTAAATAAATAAAATGTGATGCCAACTGCTAGGGAATATGGATAGAGATGGGGGATGAGTTTTCCACAAGAGAAAATAGTGTCTAATAGGGGTCCAAAGGGGAAATTAATTATGGGTATTAATTCAACCAATTTTCCTAAATTTTATTAACATTGAGGATAACTTCTAATTTCTGTTTGAGTGTATGAGAGCCCAATCATTAAACTCATGTAAGAGGGTGGGTGTGAGAGTCACATCCCATAGTTATTGGAGAGCATGGGATGAGTACAATCAGTTTTGGAAAGAGTGTAATTCAAGTAAGTAATCCAAAATAGAGGAAAATTTGTATGGGAAGCTACAAGTAGTTTTTACACATTGAGTTTTACACGAGCAACAAGTAGAGAGTAGAGGAAGAGAGCACATGAAATAAAGCAAGAAGGTTGGGTGAATTTTGGAGCTTGTTGGAGCATATTGGAGCATTTTGGAGATGATTATTGAAGATTGAGGTTGTCAGGCATGGAGAATGAACTCTTGTGTGAGTTTCACTGTAACA
The DNA here is from genome assembly GCA_009831015.1 of Picea engelmannii. Taxonomy (NCBI): domain Eukaryota; kingdom Viridiplantae; phylum Streptophyta; class Pinopsida; order Pinales; family Pinaceae; genus Picea; species Picea engelmannii. The sequence goes on from ML795142.1 coordinate 143,487, forward strand.
ACAAGTTGTTGTTGTTTCTCGTAGTTTTCTTGGAAGTGAGTTCCCTTGAGTTCCCAGTAGAGATATTCCTAGTTACCTGTGCCAGAGAGATCCTGATAAATGAATGAGACACTAGATGGAATGATATAATTTAAGGGGTACATTCCTTGGGTTGGGCAAGTCAAGAAGAAGAGAGCTAGAGGAAATTCATGATAGCTGTAGGAGAATACCAGTGGGTTGTTGGATATTGAACTGAGTGGATTGTGGGGCACCCTTTTCTTATGGACTCGTAGCTCTAGCTCGGGGGTGACTTGCTATTGAAATTTGAAAAAAAAAGCCTATGGTTGGGTGGAACATCCTTCCCAAGCAGCTGGTTTCAAAACCATTTTAAAAAGATAAGTCTTTATCTGTTTTCCTTTGTTAATTTATGAGTTTAATTATTGTGCGTTTCACTCTATGCATGAGAATGAATTTTATGTTGTTGTGGTGAAATTTATTAGTTGCATTTACCCGTTTAGCTAGTATTGACAATTGCATGAAATTAAATATCATTTTGTTCATAATTCTGTACTTAATTTCATATGTGAGTTAAATTTAGTAGTAACAGAAACAAGATTCCTATGTGGTGCTCAAATCATTGCGCGCGTTGGGAATAATTTCTGCGCATAGTAATAAGCATGTTGTGTGCATGCTGTGAATAGTTGTTGCGCATAGTACAAAGGTTGTTGTGCACATGGTTTGTCTCAACGAGGGTGCGAAATTCATGCTGGTCGACATGATGTAGATGCATTTAAATAATGTTATCTAGAAGGGTTAAATCTATGTATAATTTGTAGATGATAAGCTACAAAAAGTTGTTTAGAAGAAAACATTCAAATCTATGTGTATTTTCTGCTAGTAATGTTTCTCAGTTAAGCCAAAGAACATTGCAGAATGGTGTCAGATATTTTGGTTCAACACTGGACTTATATGGGCTAGAGATCAACATAAAGTTGGTAAATTCGTCATCTCAGCGTTTGAGCTGTGTCAAATTGGGGAAGGAGGTGAGTTAGACATTTTCATGATGGTCATGATGGTCATGATGGTTGTTGTTCTTGAGTTTGTACTAAGGCTTAAACGTATAGTGTCAAGGCATCCGAAAGTAGGTGAAAGATGGGTAAGGGAAGAATGTCAACCTTTGGTATAAGAAACTAGGGAATATTTCTACATTCTCGTCGTCTAGCTTCCAACTGTTCCTGAGTAGTTATGTCTTGTTCAATGGCTGCCCATGAACGCTCAAGTTCGTCCCGGTTATTAGCAGTTTTAAGGATTATGTCAAAAAGATTTAAGGCGATATGTGTTTGGTTGAATAGTCCGGGTTCGATGTTAGGCTGTGTCACTGCAGGGACAGTCATGGAGGAACAGTAAGATTAGGAAAGGATTTAAAAAGAGATTAAATTGCTGTCTTGATTTGGTCGAAATAAAGAGAATTTTACGTTTTTTGGAATAAAATAAAGATGCAAATTTGAAGGCTCTTTCCCGTAACTGTGATATATTTTAATATAAAGGTGTGATGTGAAAGAAAAACATTTAGCTGCATATAACGAAAGATTCCTGTCAAAGAGAAAACTCACATATAAACAGAGGAGGAAATTAGTAAGAAAATAACTAACATAGCAAAAAATAAACGTAGAATTCTGAAAGTGCAAATTGGTCTTACACCCGCTGATAGCTGATGCAGAGGAAAGACAATAAACAAATACAGAAAACCAGAATTCTTTTGTTATAGTAGTGGTCGCACTAAAGTATAACAAAGACAATCAATTATGAACAAATGGAATGAAATGAAACATGAAATACAAAGAAACAAACTTGTAACACAGTCTGGATGGAATCGAGAATCTCCAAATTGCTTATATTAACTTCTTCAAATGAAAAATCTCTATTACAATCGACACCAAAAAGGTCCAACCTTGTTTATTTCGCTCTGTGATATATTTATACAACTTTAGAGATCAGTTAGGCCCTCAACAGTTACACACATTCAGTTACAACTGGGAGGAACGCAATCGCTCCCTTTTTCTTGCTCTATCTTCGCTCGGTGCCAGGTGTTCATCTTCGAGTAGATTCGGTGTATGCAATACATCTGTCCACAAATTTATATACAAGCTGCGAAGGTTCCGCTTGACAGCTGGCCTCGGCGAAGTAGCATTCTTGGGCTAATTGCGGTAGCTTGTCCTCCATTTGTGCATCGACGATGTCGAGGGCACTTATTTGCGCGCTGGGTTGGATCAAAAGCTCATCAACTCGAGCCATGTTCACCCTGTCTATCTGAGAGATATCTGCCAAATCTCTCTCTTCCTTCTCTTTCAGATCGAGCGAGATCTGTTCTACATTCATCTGTATTAAATTTTCAGCATCGCCTCCAGTGTCCATACCCAACAGCTTGCCCTTTATAGAATTGAAGGCTTCTTCTAATGAATTGATCACTTTTTGGGCTTGTTCCTTGCCCAGAGCAATGTTATGCTCCCAATCCTTCAACAAAATGTTACCTCTAGTTTGTTCTGGGAGAGTGAGTCCGGGTGAACCTGCCGAAACTCTGTCATTCGTGGCTATTACCGCCTCCTGAAAGGCGACCCGAGCCGCTCCTGCATCTCTTTCTCTCTCAGTCAGGTTCTCAAAAACCCGATGCATCAACAGACAATCCTCTCGGATTGTTCCTACTTTAGCGAGCAAACTCTGCTGTGCAAAAGAGATCTTGCTCCGAATCTGGGTCGCTCGGGATTTAAACCCCTTGACATCGATCGCCCTACTTTCAGCGATCTCCACCTGAGCCTGTAGATCTGCAATCATAGTCCTCTGTTGACCAGCCTGCACCCGACCGTCTCGGATCACTGAATGTGCTTGTTCCAACTTGGCTTTGAGCACTTCTATTTCCTTTTTATCAACTAGTCGGGTCAGTTCTATTTCCCCACTCACCTGACTCTTAGCGCTTTTTGTGGCCGAAGCTACTCTGGCTTCGAGCATCTTGATCAGGCGATTCTTTCTTTTGAGCTGACTTTTTAACATCTCGACTGAGAATTGATTTGCCGACGCATACGCTCCTAGCGTTCCTGCGATCTCCGTGGAAAATTCCTCATTCTTTTTGTTCTTTCCATCGGTCATAACTTTGAATTTTTTAGTAGTTGATCCTTCGTCCTAGTAGAACTCCCTTTTCACCACCTCTTTTCTCTTTTTGTCAAAGAAGAACTCGTTTGGAGGAAGTTCTTCTGCTCTGATAGGCCTCAGCTCCTCATCAAAAATCCATCCTTCTTCTATATTTCCTTGCGTCGACTGCAAGGGGGTGACAGAAGTGATGGGCTCCCCGATTTGTTTCGCTGCCTTTCGTGGTGTGACGACTGAGTCCTGCTTCGTCGGAGGTTTAGGGGTCTTAGTCTCAGTATCTGGATTCTGGGTCTCTGGCGGGTCTAGATTCTGCGTCTCTGCTTCGGGCTTATTCGTTTGATCCCCCTCATTATGGATTTTTCTAGAACCAGAAGTTGTTTCTTTGGGGCCTTCATCATCCTTTGGTTCTGTTTCAGAAGCGCCCGGGCTCCCTCCTCGCAACACAACAGGAAGACACTTTCGTCTGGTTTCTTGAAATTTTAATACAGAGGCCATGTCTTCGGGTGCCAAAGATCGGATCCGAACTAGCACTTCCCCATAAGATCTCGCCCCTCGGAAAATGTCATCCGAGGGTGAACACTCGTGTTCAAACCTCTTCAGCCCACAGTTAGCTAAATGATTACTTACAATTTTTTGAGGATCATGTTTTTTATATTCAATGGAGACCAGACTCAGGTCTTCCAGGGCTGCAGCCTCAACTTTAGCATGCCCGAAATCCAATAAAGAATAAGAATTTAGCCGAACAGGGAAAAACGGCCATACCTTCTTCGAAGATGCTTTGAGCTCTTTACTCACCCCGCCAATCACTATTTGTCGGGCAATCTCGTGACAAGCCAGCTTGTCGGGTATGAATAGCGGTAGTGCAAGTGGGGGAACAACAGCTCCAAAAACTCTGAAATAGGAAAACTCTGCTTCTACGTACCAGTCTGCTATACCACTCATATTTGCAGCAATGATGTCCGAGATACGAGGTGGCGAAAGACCAAAAATGGCGATGTGCAGGGGCACCATCACTCAGTTGAAAATTTCGTAAATAAATTTGTCCGCTTTATCCTCCCATAGCTTGTCGTGATACTCATGTACAGTTTTTTCATGGGCTGGATTCCAAGACCAACTCATCAAAGGGAATGGTGTCATGGAACATACCGCGTCCATGATATACGTAGACATGAAAAATGAGGATGGTCTCCCACTCGCCTTTTGCTCCCGATACTCTGTGACCCTGTTGGCCAGACTGTCTGAGAGCATCTTTACCCAATTAAACGAGCAACCTTCGGCAACCCGAAATATGAGAGGCACCCACGCGATGTAGAAATGTGAGGTGTCTTCTCTCCCAAAAAACCGACATGTCATCATGGCCACATATTTATACTGTGGCTCCAAAGAAGCGATAGAATATACGCCCTGGTCGTTTGCTCTGAACTTCGCAGTGCGCAAAACCCAATCTTTAATCAAACTGGGCATGGTTTTGTCATATTCAATGCACTCCTTCTATTTGAATCTCTCCAGGAATTCATCATCATACGTGTATTCAGATGTTGTCGGGAGCTTATACATGGTTTGGATATGCTCCGGTCTAAAAGTGCCGACCATGACTCGCTGGTCATTTATGATAGTTCTGGTGGGTAAGTCTATGTGGTCCAATGCCCATCGGATCATATCATAATAGGGGAGAAACTGTGGTCTGGTTGCCACCTTGTGCATTCCAGATTGGACGACAATCTCGTATTTAGTGTTCAAATCGTCCTTTTCATTATCATCTGAGTTTGAATAATTTACCAACTCGGTTTGTAGAATATCTGAAACAAACGACCAGTTACGAACCGAGCCACCACTCCGAGGTGAAGTGTCGGAGACATTATCTGAACCTTGCCCTGCATCCTCGACGTTAGCCTTTGCTGCTTTCCGTGGAGCCATAGCTGAAGCTTGCGTTTTCGCTCTTCTACGATAAACCTGCGTATACATGCAGAAATTAGTTCACTCGGAAAATGACGAGCTCTATGTGCTTATGAAAAATGTTTTCATTATAATAAAATGAGACTCCCGTATATATTTGAAAATTCTGTACTCTTCGAAATAAGTCTGTCAAATCGCAGAAATAAGTCTGTCAAATCGCAATTAGAAACAAATTTATTGCATAAAATCCGATCTTATTTATTTGTGGATTCACCCTAATTCTTCACTAATGTCATAAATGTTTGGCGGTTTGATAGGTAGTCGGGGTATGGAGAGAAAGTGGCTACCTCGGGAAAAGGGCAAACCTCGATGCGCGGGACACACCTTGCTTTAATTTAAAATATTCACGCCTAACAACGTTAATAATTTTCTCGGCTTTTCACAACATCGTGGATTTCCTTTCAACCTTTTGATTCTTCAACTCGCGAGACTGCGAGGACCGGTTTTGGCTCAATTAAAGATAATCGTTATTTAAGGCATGATTAATTTCATAATTATTTTACTCGCCGTATCGCGACTCAGAACTTCGAAGATAAAATTTTGGGAGACTAGCATGCCGAGTCACGAAACTGCGAGATAGCGATAATTAAGACTTAGTTAGGATTAATAAAAACTTGGATTAGGTGATTAATTAATCATACTATAATCACATCGCAGTTTCGTGACTCAGAGTTTTAGACACCATGATTTTCGAAAAGATAGCGCCGAGTGGCGAAACGCCGAGAACCATTTTAACCATGGTTAAATTTTTGCCTTTAATCTTTGACCAGGGTTAACCCACAATTACCTCGCGTTATCGACTCTCGGGACTGTAAGGAAGAACATTTGGGTTTGACAAATGCCGAGGCGCGAAACCCCGATGACGTCTAATCACTGAGTTAAAAAACTTTACCAAGGTTTCTGTCTTGAGTGAAGATTTAAAATGAGTTCGCCGTTTCGTGACTCGGGACGTGTGAATTCAAAGATAAGGTATCCGACTTGTGAGATCCCGAAACAAAACCAAAAGGTCGAACGTTCTTACAAAAGAGGACTTATTTTGAAGGGAGAAAAAACATCGCTGCTTATTCGACAAGGTTGCAGAGCTTTTTTCAAAATTTCGGAGGAAGGAAAATCACAAGGACCTTTTTAGATTTCAAGCATCGAAGATTGAAAATTGTGAAAGGAAAATAAAAATAAAACAAGGGCGGCTCCAACATAGGCTCCAACTAGGGATCACGCCTCCCTGTGAGGCGGGAAGAACAGTAGACCAGGTGCCAATATTGGGTAAATGGAGTCAAAAGATGAAACATGCAGAAAGATTCCAAAAAAAATTGATCAAAGGGGAAAAAGACTTCGTTTTTTACCTCGAGAAGTTTTTTCAAAATCAGATACTTTTTCCAAACACGGCTGTAGTCTCTTTCACAATTTTCTTTTTCTCTCCACTAATTTTGGGTATGTTTTAAGACGGTCGGAACGACCCTGGGAGATTCAACAGATCTTATGACTCTCAGCTTGCATCAAAAGAATGATATCATATATTTTTAAATCGGGAAGTCCTGTCTGAATTTGGGGTGTTGATCAGGTTTTTAGAAAGCATTGATTACCAAAGTAGAATGATATTCATGTATAACAGCCTTACAAATATCTCAGACATTGCCTTACTGCCAGCGAGCCTGTTCAATACCCCGGTAAAGTTGTCTGACCCCTTTTCACTGAATTTCTTTTCACCACTTCGGAAAATACTTATGCGTTTAAACGCTGAGACGAGGGCAATCATTTCTGAATTTCCTTTCATCGTCTCCCTGGACTAGGTGGGGGCAATCATTTCTGAATTTCCTTTCACCACCTGTCTTATAATTTACTTTTAAAGCACGAAGATGGGAGCAATCAATTTATATCAGGGCTGATATCTGTGTAATATTTTGTATCAAAGGTCTGTCAACTTATTTTGATTACTCAGTATCAATCTTCTTTTGACCTTCACAACACCTTCGTTCTTAGGGAGACAGGGGAAAATAATAGATCTTTAAGGGGCATCCTGTTCGAGCAAGCTTTGATTCTTCCGAAACTGTTGAAAAACCCAGGAAGGTTAAGATCGCTCTAAACGTTCTTTTGCTTAGCAGGAGATTAAGTAGTTGTGAAAACCAACTTTCCTATCATGATCTGTTTCGAAACCCCTGAGGCGTAAAATGAAATACTTTTATCCCTTTGCTGTAACTCGGGAAGACGGTGCCTTGCTAAAAATTTGACCCTAAGATAGATAGGATACAAAGCACGATTCATTGACTGAAAATAAGGGAACCGAAACAACTCGAGACTGATTCTTGTAGATAAATTTGGGAGTAGTTTATTTCAACTACCCATTTTTGATTTAGTGTATCATTCAACTTATTTTAACCAACCTTATCAAATCAACCAATGATCCTCCTGTCTAACATTTATATGGCCGTTTGAAAAATGATACCTTGATTTCCCTTAATAGTCTTTCATAACATATATTTCTGAGATAGTTTCTTTTTACCTTTTTGTTTCATTTTCTTTGCGTAATATGAAAATATTTTAGATATCACCTGCTATCATGCCGCTTTATTTCTGACACCGACCTGCAAATTACTTTCCCTACTAGTGGCGTCTGAAGATGGAGTCCTGTAAAAAGCAAATGCGAATCATATTAGAAACGTGTTGAGAGTTTCAGGAACCAAAAACCAAAAATTAAAAATAAATGTTAAAATGACAATATCTGTATGTACAAACATGAAATTTATTTATTTACAATTTTTTTTTTGGTGACGACTATGTCATGTAATGTTTCAGATAGCGCCCATTGATAGGGGCACTGAGGACTTCTCCGTCTATATTTTCCAGGAGAAAAGAATTTTTTCCTTCTGTAGCCGAGACCCTGAATGGTCCATACCAAAGGTGGTCAAACTTGCCATGCTTGGCGGCTTCTTCTCTTCTCGCATCCCATCTTAATACTAAGTCACCTGGGAGGAATTCTCTGTCTTTTTCCTTGAGGTCGAACAATGCTTTCATATCATCTTGGTACTTCTGCATTTTCTCATCAACCTCCACTCTATGTTGTTGAACCTCGATTAGCTGGTTTATTCTCCTGGTTACATGATTGGGTTCTTCATTCTGGTCCTGCCATAACTTCATTACTGGCAACGCTAAATTTATAGGTAGAACCGCCTCTGTCCCATAGACCATTTGAAACGACGAAATGCCGATAGACCTTTTGGTGCTGATGCGGTTTTCCCACAATGCGTACTTCAAGTGCACATGCTAGGACCTTTTATTTTCATCCAGTACTTTCTTGATTATGTTTACGAGGCTCTTGTTTGATGATTCGACCAATCCGTTCCCCTGAGGGTAATAAGCAGTGGAATGACCGAGAACGATATTGTATTTCTGACAGAAGCTGATCATAGCCATGGACTTGAAGGCCTGGGCATTGTCGGTAACGATCTTTCAGGGACACCCAAATCTTGACAGGATATTATCTTCCAAGAAGTTGATCACCACCGAGTCTGTTGCCCTTTTGGTTGGAATGGCTTCCACCCACTTTGTAAAATAATCTGTGGCTGTTAGGATCCACTTATGATGAGCACTGGAATGGGGATTAATTTCCCCTATGAAATCTAGTCCCCATTGTTGAAATGGGGCTTCAGTTTTGACCGGAACGAGTGGTAGTGCAGGGAGTTTCTGTTTACCAACGAAAATCTGACACGGGTTGCAGGCACGCACTTTGGCATGGACGTCCGAAAATAGTTTCGGCCAATAATATCCGGCCCTCAAAATATTGTAAGCTGTGTCTCTCCACGCATGGTGTCCTCCACAGACTCCTTCATGAAATTCTTCTATAACCCGTGGAGTTTCTGACTCAACTAAACAGACTAATAGGAACCCGAGAGGATCCTTCCAATATAGCTGATTTTCGGCGATGCAATATTTTACAGCATGGAGTTTTAAATTTCTGCACTTGGTTGGTGATAGCCCATCTGGACATTTTAGGTTTAACAAGTAGAACACTACTTCTTTATACCAGCTTGACGACATGAAATTTTCTTCGACCTTGCTTAAAACTGTCTGGTCATCCGACTCGTGCAGGTGTGCATCTCCGTCTTCCTCTTGGAGGAAATTAATATCAAGAGCTCTAAGATTCGACTCGGCCAAGAGTTTGGCCAGACCCTGCCCCTTTATCAATTTAGTCGGCTTGACTTCCAGATCGAATTCTTGTATTTTAGCGAGCCAGCGCCCTCGTTTTACGTCACTATCTGGCTGTACCAATATATCTTTCACAGCACTGGTCGACACGTATGCTATAATTTTTGAATGTAGTACATAGGTTCTGAATGCTTTTAGCGCTTTCACCATTGCGTACGCCTATTTTTCTATTATGTCGTACTTTAATTTGGTGTCTCTAAGGCTCTTGCTAAAAAACGCGATTGGTCGTTCAAAACCTTCATCATCCTTTTGCAGGAGCACCGCGGCGATAGTATGTTCAGAAGCAAACGAGAAGATGATGAAATCTTTCAAGTAGTCTAGGCTTGCTAACACAGGTGCCTCGCTGATGACTTTTTTAATATATGCGAACGATGCTTTAGCCTCGGTCGCCCAATTCACTTTGCTATCCTTCTTCAACATTCCTGTGATCAATTTGACAATGTCAGCAAAATTGGGGATAAACCTTCGTAAAAAATTTATTGTACCTAAGAAAGATTGAATTTCTTTTATGTTTCTGGGAATATTTATGGTTTCTATTGCTTCAATCCTCTTAGGATCAATCCTGATCCCATCTTTAGATACGATATGTCCCAGAATCTTACCTTCCCGCATAGCAAAATGTGATTTCTTTGGGTTCAAGGACAGACCATACCTGCAGCATTTTTCGAAAGTCTGCTTTAGATGGACCAAATGTTCTTCATCGGTTTTAGAGAAAACCGTCAAATCGTCAAGGTAGATGACCATGAACTTGTCTCTTTCTCCTACGAAAGCAATGTCCATAGCACGCTGAAATGTGGCACCTGCATTCATCAAACCAAACGACATTTTGTCATACATGAATGTACCCCATGGTGTGGTGAAAGCAGTTTTTTCTCTGTCTAGCTCATTCATGGCGATTTGGTTATATCCAGAGAACCCATCTATCATAGACATTCGATTTGCTCCGACTACCTTTTCCAGGACGTGGTCCATCTTGGGAAGCAGATAATTATCCATAAGGGAAGACTTATTTAAGTTTCAGAAATCTACACACAGTGTGATTTCTCCATTCTTTTTCCTGACCGGGACCAAATTTGCCACCCAGTCTGAGTACCTCAGGGGTACGATTATTTTCGCATCTAAAAGCTTCTTAACTTCCTTTTCAATTACAGGCAACAAAATGGGGTTAATTTGCCTAAGCTTTTGCCTAAACGGCTTGACCCCGGGCTTCAAAGGTATCTTGTGCTCAATTATGGAAGTGTCATACGTTCTAAGCTCCTCATAGGACCAGGCGAAAACATCTTTGTACTGTCTGAGAAGGTCTCTGTACTGGACTTTTATCTTGGGAGGGAGGAACTTAGATATCTTTACTATCCTAGATTCTTTCTCAGTTCCTATATCACAGTCCTCCACTTCTTCTGGTTGGGGCTGCAAAGTGGATTTCATAGGTACGTTGTTTTGATCGAAAAGTCTCTCTAAAGGAACTAAGACTTTCGGAATTTGGTTGTTTTTAAGGACCAACATATGATGGTCCGCTATTTTTTCTCGGAAGGTTTCAGGGTCTTCCCCTTCTTGCATAATCCACATCGAGTCATTTTGATTCTCTTGGTCTGGATGAGTTTCAGAGAACTCACCTACGGCTGTAAGGAATTTCTTGATTTGTTCGTCTTCGAAAACCTGCCAGTGTCAGATATTGTCTGGTATAGAGGGGTTGTATCTGATTTCAATGTGATACTTCAGTTTGACTGTCGTGGGTGGAGAAAAGGTTGAAGTTGCCTTGGCCAAGGTGTCGGCATGTAGATTCTCTATGCGGGGGATAAAATGGACTTTTACAGATGAGAAAAAGTTTTCCATCAAATCCCAAGCAAAATTTCTGTATGTTCTTAGTCTTAGATGCTTGGCTAGGTATTGTCGGTTTATTTGTCTTACTATCAATTCTGCATCACCGTATACCTCCAAGTTATTTATATTCAACTTCTTCGCAGCCTCTAATCCTAAGATCAATGCCTCATACTCGCATACGTTATTGGTGTAATCTATGTCCCACTGCAAATGATAAGAGAAAGGAACCATGAACTTACCTTCGGGTGCTACCAAAAGTACCCCAGCACCAGCTCCTTCAGAAGACGAAGTGCCATCGAAGTACATTTTCCATACACCATTATTGCACAGCTCTTCTGTCAAGGGGCTTAACTCTTCTTGCTTCATATCGAGCTCCTCAGGACCTCCATCCATTCCATCATCAAAAGACAAAATGCAGTTTCCCAGAACTTGATCTGCGACGTAAATGGGGAAGTTGTGTGGGTTTTGGGGATCACTGAAAGTGTACGCTAATCTTGTCTCTCTGTATAAACGAGTGAATTGACCCTCGAAGACAGGGATTGTGGTGTAAGACATATCTAACTGAAGGGAACCTCCCAACTTGGCTCCCCATGACCTATACAACAACATACCGTACTTAGGGGAGATATCGGCGATAACCACATCCATCGGGATACTTTTAACAGGGACATGTGCTAGGATAACTACCAGATCCTTTATCATCCCCATGCATTTAACCTTCCTGGAATCGAAGGAATACAGATTTCCATAAGGTCTCGTGATCTGAAGACCCAACTTCTCCATTATAATTTTGGGCATAACATTATGAGAAGCCCCGGAGTCTAACATACAATTATGTAGCAACTGATCATGTATATTCAGTGTGATATAAAAGGGAGCGATGTTGTCTTTGGACCCTTCAAAATGAGGACCAAAGGTGATATTAGGTCTGTCATCTTCCAGGTTGATAACATCAGACTGACTTTCTAACTCGCAGACACCCATCGCTTTGGCAATTTGTTTCCGATAAGTGGGATTTTTTGCTAATTCTACCAAAGGAATCGGTATTTTAATCTTGCTTAACTCATTTTCAAGACTGAAAGATGTGTTTACCTTTTCCGATTCTTTGGTTGAGACTTCCGTATTTTTTCTTTCTGACTTACTTGTCTGGATCGCCTTATCATTCGTGTTCTTAGTTGAAGATGTAACTTTATCTACTGGTTCGGTTTCTTGTGTTTGAGTTTCAACTATTTTCACCCCGGACCCTTGAGTTTTTGCTACCTTGGTTTTGTTTCTGGGTAACAAGGTCTCTTCCGAAGGAGGTTCATGAGCTTGGCCCCTTTTAAGGATCCTCTTAGGTTGATCCGTTGAGGTGGGTTTATTTTTTTATCTTAGGTTGTACTTTGGTTGTAACTCGGCCATTATCATCTCTGTTTCTGGCTGAGATATACAGGGATCAATGGAATCACCTTCTTCATCCTCATTAGACGGTTGTGGGGGTTTCAAATATTTTTCATAATCTTCACGAGTGAGATACGGCTGCGAACAGTCATCGCCGAAATTCGCGACTTCATCTTTCGAATCTCCAAAATCTTGGAAGTCATTTGCGCCTATAAAATTTTCATTCTTTAATGGCGCTTGCATTTTTTGATCTTCGTTCTTAATTTGCTTCTGTTGATTTTGGGGATTTGGGTTTCTCCTGAAGTCTTTTTTATTTGAAGAATCAGCCTTAAAGTGGTCTAACTCCATCCTAGAAATTTTGTTGGACAGTTCTTTAATTACTCGGGCCATATCATCTACTCTGTCATCAGTGTATCTATTTGAGCCCGAAGGACCTGCTGGTTCCCTATAGCGTCTATTCTCGCGGTTGAATGTATCTACTTTGGTATTTAATTTTCCCGAAGCCATCATATTAGATTCGATTTTGACAACATCGTCTTTCATTCTATTCAGGGTGGCTCCTCTTCTCTCTCGCAAAAGTAGGGCGAAATCTGGCTCGAAAGCTCCTGCGAAGGTTACTTTGGCTGAGGGTTCAGAGGGTTTAACTGCGGCTGGAATCTTATTATACAGTTTGTTGAATCTCAGAATAAATTCCATAACTGTTTCTGAGTTCTTTTTCTTTAGGGACCCGAACTCGGTAAGATAATATAAGTGATCTTTTCGCTCTCCCCATTGTCTTAGAAAAACATCTTCCAAAGCGTCATATGATAGGATAGAAGCTGCGGGTAGGCTCTGAAACCAAGTTCTGACTGGTCCTTCAAAGGTCTGGACCAGGAGTCTCGAATAGACATCTTCATGCTTGATACCACAGATGTCTGCGAATTGGTCAAAGAAATTTATATGCTCGGTTGCGGTTAGATCTCCCTCCCCAGTGAACTTAGGAAGATTTTTGATGTAGTTTTCAGGCAAATCATGGAGGGGGACGGGCAAAACCAGGGGAGCATATCTCGCTGCTACTTTTGCGAATACTATGGGAGGAGGGACATGCCCTTGACCTCCACCTCCTCCTCCAGGGGCGCCTCCACCACCTCCTCCGACGGTGGCCATCGACTTGGGTGTAGAAAATGAGTGCGTAACACACTCTTTGGAATCAGGCGATACCGGAAAGTTCTGTCGAAGAAAAGATGGTATGTCAACTGTTGACGAACTTTCTAGAGGACCTTTTCCCTTGTGTATGGATGGGAAAAACTGATGAATCTCACTCCTAACTTTAGGGCGGTTTGACGTCAGATCTTTGATATCAAAGAGAGGACTGCATGAAGCGGAAGGTTCTGAATGGTATTTAGTCTTGGAAAGTTGGTTTTTTGTTTTTAAAAGTTTTTCGGGATCAGTAACAGGCGTAATCAGCTTGCCATCTGGGTTCTGTCTGGTACTCTTTCTACCAGAAGCCAGTTTATGTTTTAGTGGAGTCACCAAGTGAAAGATTGAGAAAGCCTTAAAAATGTGTGTACTCTATGTTCACTATCAAGGAGTAGTACTTTCAACAAAATAATTGTCATTCTCCCAGGGAAAATATTTCGTAACTTCGCTCCCCGGCAACGGCGCCAGAAAGATGTTGTTCCTGAGTCTGTACTAAGGCTTAAACGTATAGTGTCAAGGCATCCGAAAGTAGGTGAAAGATGGGTAAGGGAAGAATGTCAACCTTCGGTATAGGAAACTAGGGCAGATTTCTACGTTCTCGTCGTCTAGCTTCCAACTGTTCCTGAGTAGTTATGTCTTGTTCAATGGCTACCCATGAACGCTCAAGTTCGTCCTGGTCATTAGCAGTTTTAAGGATTATGTCAAAAATATTTAAGGCGATATGTGTTTGGTTGGATAGTCCGGGTTCGATGTTAGGCTGTGTCGCTGCAGGGACAGTCATGGAGGAACAGTAAGATTAGGAAAGGATTTAAAAAGAGATTAAATTGCTGTCTTGATTTGGTCGAAATAAAGAGAATTTTACGTTTTTTGGAATAAAATAAAGATGCAAATTTGAAGGCTCTTTCCCGTAACTGTGATATATTTTAATATAAAGGTGTGATGTGAAAGAAAAACATTTAGTTGCATATAACACAAGAATCCTGTCAAAGAGAAAACTCACATATAAACAGAGGAGGAAATTAGTAAGAAAATAACTGACATAGAAAAAAATAAACGTAGAATTCTGAAAGTGCAAATTGGTCTTACACCCCCTGATAGCTGATGCAAAGGAAAGACAATAAACAAATACAGAAAACCAGAATTATTTTGTTATAGTAGTGGTCGTACTAAAGTATAACAAAGCACATCAATTATGAACAAATGGAATGAAATGAAACATGAAATATAAAGAAACAAACTTGTAACACAGTCTGGACGGAATCGAGAATCTCCAAATTGCTTATATTAACTTCTTCAAATGCAAAATCTCTATTACAATCGACACCAAAAAGGTCCAACCTTGTTTATTTCGCTCTGTGATATATTTATACAACTTTAGAGATCAGTTAGGCCCTCAACGGTTACACACATTCAATTACAACTGGGAGGAACGCAATCACTCCCTTTTTCTTACTCTATCTTCGCTCGGTGCCAGGTGTTCATCTTCGAGTAGATTCGGTGTATGCAATACATCTATCCACAAATTTAGATACAAGCTGCGAAGGTTCCGCTTGACAGCTGGCCTCGGCGAAGTAGAATTCTCGGGCTAATTGCGGTAGTTTGTCCTCCATTTGTGCATCGATGATGTCAAGGGCACTTATTTGCGCGCTGGGTTGGATCAAAATCTCATCAAATCGAGCCATGTTCACCCTGTCTATCTGAGAGATATCTACCAAATCTCTCTCTTCCTTCTCTTTCAGATTGAGCGAGATCTGTTCTACATTCATCTGTATTAAAGTTTCAACATCGCCTCCAGTGTCCATACCCAACAGCTCGCCCTCTATAGAATTGAAGGCTTCTTCTAATGAATTGATCACTTTTTGGGCTTGTTCCTTGCCCAGAGCAATGTTATGCTCCCAATCCTTCAACAAAATGTTACCTTCAGTTTGTTTTGGGAGAGTGAGTCCGGGTGAACCTGTCGAAACTCTGTCATTCGTGGCTATTACCGCCTCCTGAAAGGCGACCCGAGCCTCTCCTGCATCTCTTTCTCTGTCAGTTAGGTTCTCGGAAACTTGATGCATCAACAGACAATCCTCTCGGATTGTTCCTACTTTAGCGAGCAAACTCTGCTGTGCAGAAGAGATCTTGCCCCGAATCTGGGTCGCTCGGGATTTAAACCCCTCGACATCGATCGCCCTACTTTCAACGATCTCCACCTGAGCCTGTAGCTCTGCAATCATAGTCCTCTGTTGACCATCCTGCACCCGATCGTCTCAGATCACTGAATGCGCTTGTTACAACTTGGCTTTGAGCACTTCTATTTCCTTTTTATCAACTAGTCGGGCCAGTTCTATTTCCCCACTCACCTGACTCTTAGCGATTTCTGTGGCCGAAGCTACTCTGGCTTCGAGCGTCTTGATCAGGCGATTCTTTCTTTTGAGCTGACTTTTTAACATCCTGACCGAGAATTGATTCACCGACACATACGCTCCTAGCGTTCCTGCGATCTCCGTGGTGAATTCCTCATTCTTTTTGTTCTTTCCATCGGTCATAACTTTGAATTTTTTAGTAGTTGATCCTTCGTCCTGGTAGAACTCCCTTTTCACCACCGCTTTTCTCTTTTTTTCAAAGAATAACTCGTTTGGAGGAAGTTATTTTGCTCTGATAGGCCTCAGCTCCTCATAAAAAATCCATCCTTCTTCTATATTTCCTTGCGTCAGCTGTAAGGGGGTGACAGAAGTGATGGGCTCCCTGATCTGTTTCGCTGCCTTTCCTGGTGTGACGACTGAGTCCTGCTTCGTCGGAGGTTTAGGGGTCTTAGTCTTAGTTTTCGGATTCTGGGTCTCTGGCGGGTCTGGATTCTGCGTCTCTGCTTCAAGCTTATTCGTTTGATCCCCCTCGTTATGGATTTTTCTAGAACCAGAAGTTGTTTCTTTGGGGCCTTCATCATCCTTCGGTTCAGTTTCAGAAGCGCCCAGGCTCCCTCCTCGCAACACAACAGGAAGACACTTTCGTCTGGTTTCCTGAAATTTTAATATAGAGGCCATGTCTTCAGGTGCCAAAGATCGGATCCGAACTAGCACTTCCCCATAAGATCTCGCCCCTCGAAAAATGTCATCCGAGGGTGAAAACTCGTGTTCAAACTTCTTCAGCCCACAGTTAGCTAAATGATTACTTACAATTTTCTGAGGATCATGTTTTTTATATTCAATGGAGACCAGACTCAGGTCTTCCAGGGCTGCAGCCTCAGCTTTAGCATGCCCAAAATCCAATAAAGAATAAGAATTTAGCCGAACAGGGAAAAACAGCCATACCTTCTTCGAAGATGCTTTGAGCTCTTTACTCACCCCGCCAATCACTGTTTGTTGGGCAATCTCGCGACAAGCCAACTTGTCGGGGATGAAAAACGGTAGTGCAAGCGAGGGAACAACAGCTCTGAAAACTCTGAAATAGGAAAACTCTGCTTCTACGTACCAGTCTGCTATACCACTCAGATTTGCAGCAATGCTGTCCGAGATACGAGGTGGCGAAAGACCAAAAATGGCGATGTGCAGGGGCACCATCACTCAGTTGAAAATTTCGTAAATATATTTGTCCGCTTTATCCTCCCATAGCTTGTCGTGATACTCATGTATAGTTTTTTCATGGGCTGGATTCCAAGCCCAACTCATCAAAGGGAATGGTGTCATGGAACATACTGCGTCCATGATATACACAGACATGAAAAATGAGGATGGTCTCCCGCTCGCCTTTTGCTCCTGATACTCTGTGACCTTGTTGGCCAGACTGTCTGAGAGCATCTTTGCCCAATTAAATGAGCAACCTTCGGCAACCCGAAATATGAGAGGCACCCACGCGATGTAGAAATGCGAGGTGTCTTCTCTCCCAAAAATCTGACATGTCATCATGGCCACATATTTATACTGTGGCTCCAAAGAAACGATAGAATATACGCCCTGATCGTTTGCTCTGAACTTCGCGGTGCGCGAAACCCAATCTTTAATCAAACTG
The DNA here is from genome assembly GCA_009831015.1 of Picea engelmannii. Classification (NCBI taxonomy): domain Eukaryota; kingdom Viridiplantae; phylum Streptophyta; class Pinopsida; order Pinales; family Pinaceae; genus Picea; species Picea engelmannii. The sequence continues at coordinate 161,139 of ML795142.1, forward strand.
GGCATGGTTTTGTCATATTCAATGCACTCCTTCTGTTTGAATCTCTCCAGGAATTTAGCATCATACGTGTATTCAGATGTTTTCGGGAGCTTATACATGGTTTGGATATGCTCCGGTATAAAAGTGCCGACCGTGACCCGCTAGTCGTTTATGATAGTTCTGGTGGGTAAGTCTATGTGGTCCAATGCCCATCAGATCATATCATAATAGGGGAGCAACCGTGGTCTAGTTTCCACCTTGTGCATTCCAGATTGGACGACAATCTTGTATTTAGTGTTCAAATCATCATTTTCATTGTCATCTAAGTATGAATAATTTACCAACTCGGTTTGTAGAATATCTGAAACAAACGACTAGTTACGAACCGAGCCGCCACTCCGAGGTGAAGTGTTGGAGACATTATCTGAACCTTGCCCTGCATCCTCGACGTTAGCCTTTGCTAATTTCCGCGGAGCCATAGCTGAAGCTTGCGTTTTCTCTCTTCTGCGATAAACCTGTGTATACATGCAGAAATTAGTTCACTCGGAAAATGACGAGCTCTGCGTGCTTATGAAAAATGTTTTCATTATAATAAAATGAGACTCCCGTATATATTTGAAAATTCTGTACTCTTCGAAATAAGTCTGTCAAATTGCAATTAGAAACAAATTTATTGCATAAAATCCGATCTTATTTATTCGTGGATTCACCCTAATTATTCATTAATGTCATAAATGTTTGGTAGTTTGACAGGCAGTCGGGGTATGGAGAGCAAGTGGCTACCTCGGGAAAAGCACAAACCTCTATGCGCAGGACACACCTTGCTTTAATTTAAAATATTCACGCCTAGCAACGTTAATAATTTTCTCGGCTTTTCGCAACATCGTGGATTTCCTTTCAACCTTTTGATTCTTTAACTCGCGAGACTGCGAGGACTAGTTTTGCCTCAATTAAAGATAATCGTGATTTAAGGCATGATTAATTTCATAATTGTTTTACTCGCCGTATCGCGACTTGGAACTTCAAAGATAAAATTTTGGGAGACTAGCATGCCGAGTCACGAAACTGTGAGATAGCGATAATTAAGACTTAGTTAGGATTAAGAAAAACTTTGATTAGGTGATTAATTAATCATACTATAATCACATCGCGGCTTAGTGAGTCGGAGTTTTAGACACCATGATTTTCGAAAAGATAGCGCCGAGTGACGAAACGCCGAGAACCATTTTAACCATGGTTAACTTTTTGCCTTTAATCTTTGACCAGGGTTAACCCACAATTACCTCGCGTTATTGGCTCTCGGGACTGTAAGGAAGAACATTTGGGTTTGACGAATGCCGAGGCGCGAAACCCCGATGACGTCTAATCGCTGAGTTAAAAAACTTTACCAAGGTTTCTGTCTTGAGTGAAGATTTAAAATGAGTTCGCCGTTTCGTGACTCGGGACGTGTGAATTCAAAGATAAGGTATCCAACTTGCGAGATCCCGAAACAAAACCAAAAGGTCGAACGTTCTTACAAAAGAGGACTTATTTTGAAGGGAGAAAAGACATCGCTGCTTATTCGACAATGTTGCAGAGCTTTTTTCAAAATTTCGGAGGAAGGAAAATCACAAGGACCTTTTTAGATTTCAAGCATCGAAGATTGAAAATTTTGAAAGGAAAATAAAAATAAAACAAGGGCAGCTCCAACAATGGTCATGAACTAGAAAATAAGGAAAAATAAGCTAAGCGAAGAAAAGACTTGTGTGTGCTAAATATTTGTGTTGCGTAATGCATAATCGGTATTGCGTGCAGTAAATGTTGGTGCATGGTATAAAAAAATTTGCGGACTGGATATTGATGTGTGCTATAAAAAGTTGCATGCACTAGATATTGGTGCTCGATATAAAAAGTTGTGCTCACTGAATATTGGTGCGTGATATAAAAGGTACATGCACTGAATATTGGTGCACGGTATAAAAAGTTGCACGCACTGAATATTGGTGCACGATATAAAAAATTATGTGCACTGAATATGGGTGTGTGATACACACCGAATATTTGTGCGCAATATAGAATTTTCATGCATTGGATGTTGGTGTGTGGTGTAAAATTTACGTGCATGGGATATTGGTGCGCGATATAAAAATTTGTGCGCATTGAATATTGGTGCATGGTACATAATTTGTGCACACTGCATATTGGTGTGTAGGGCGTGCACTAAATATTGGCGATGCACATTATGGACCTGGCGCATGTTGAATATTGGTGCATAATTCATAATTGATGCGCGCACAGACTTTAAAAAGGATGAAGAGAAGAAATATACCGCACAAGCAAAATTGTCTTATAGTCTAAAAAAAAAACTTAGTTTGGAGCCAAAAACATATTTTGGAAATAAATGGAGCATATTAAATTAGATTGAGATGGAACTTCTGGGTTTTTTCCATAGTGTCGAGGTCTATAGAAGTGCTAAAGAGGGCCACTAGCCAATTATGCTATAATTTTCAGGAAAATGCAATTTACATGTTTTTAAAGATCATGGTCAAACTCAATGGCAACACCAGAGTTACTATTGAAACTTGTATTATTATCTGTCTCCTACAGTTTTTTCTCTAGTTCTTGATGTATTTAATTCTACGAGTGATAAAAATTGGTGTCTAGGATTAAGTGCACCAGAATGAGAAGTGTGCAAAAGGGGTGAATTAACAATATTCAGAGGATTGTAACTTTTTGCTCATAGCTCAGAATTGAGAAAGAAAGTAGTCGTTGTAAATATAATTGAGAGGAGGATCCATATATCAACCCATACAATTTATTTGGGAAATTTAAATTACATCCAACACAAAAGAAGATGACTAGTGTCATTAAAGAGCAAAAAAAATTATGCATTCTTTCCAAAATTGTGTATATATTTTGTTTAACAAAAAAATGTTTGTATACACATTTTCTTGCAGAATTTAGAGGTATAGGGAGGAATTTTGGTTTCTGTATGAGAACTACATCCATGGAAGATTCCCAAGAGTCCTACAGTCCTGAAGAGGAGTTCAGAGGGCTACATGTCAGTATGGGAAATGATGAGACATAGTCTAATGGAAGAAGAGACAAGCATGAGCCTATAACTATGGGAAGTATGCAAAGAGAAATACAAATCTATAGAGATGACATTGAAAATATTGTGAAATCTCAAGAAGAGATACTTCATAGTTTAAATATGATGTAGCATCAAGCCAATAAAGACTCTGGCACAAAGAAAAAAACTAGTGCTAGACAAGTGACATCATCCATATCCCATGGAAGAAGAGATGAGCCTGGAAATGAAAATAAATCAAGGAGTATAAGCAAGCGCCATCATTACATATGGAAAACCAATAGGAGAGCTCATGCAAGTTCAGGGCCAAGGAGTATCCCAAGTGTGTGTCTTGTCAGAAGACAGAGGAGAAGGCCAGAGGGAGACATCTTGCAAGGTGAACTCATGTAGATCAAGCCACCAAACTTCAAGGGTGAGCATAGGAAGGGATAAGAGGCTGAGGTCTGGATGTTGGAAATGAAGAAATATTCCCAGCTATATGATTATCCCTCTAGGGTAGAAAAAATAATTGCAACCTACCAATTGTAAGGAAAGGTGACCATGTGGCGGGATCAACTTAACCAAGAAAAACAACTCGATGAGAGGAAGGTCTCATGGAGGTAGTTCAAAGGATATTTGCGAGAGAAATATTTGTCTGAGCATTACTATGAAAGGAATATGAAAGATTTTTTTGAACTCAAGTTGGGAAGCATGAAAATGGATGAGTATGGGAAGAGGTTATTCGAGTTTCTAAAGTATGTGGAGTTCATAAAGGATGAGAAGGTCAAAATCAAAAGGTTTCTTAGTGGGTTACCTTCCTTCGATAATGAAAATATACAATATGATTACTATATAACTTTGGAGGATACCATAAAGACAACAAAGAATATTTATGAGAAAAGCAGAGGGAGGTCAGTCTTCCAAAAAGATTGGAATGAAAAGATGAAAGGAAAGAGGGATCAAAGGAAGAATTTTTTTGTTAAGAACCAAGTATCAATATAGCATAGAAAAACCTTAGAATAAGTACTCAACGCGTTGGAAAAGAGATAAATTCATATAATAAGCCTCTTCGAGGGGGAAACCTCCTTATGCCCACATAAATTTGCAATTACAAGATGATTCCAAATGAAAATGTCTCCTTGGTATATATAGGAGACTAGGAGGTATAATTACAACTAATGGACTAAAGTCGACATAAATAAATTATCATTACTAATGTAATATGCCCCAATTAAGGGGTAATGAGCCATTATTTAGGGCTTAACATGCCCCTCCCCTTGAGACAAGTGTTGTCCGCAATGCTTGAGTAACTTTGGATGCTTCTGTATAAAACTCTCATCTTCCCAAGTGAAATCTTCATTTGGTAGTTTCCTCCATTTAATGAGATATTCTGAAATGGATCTATTCCTCAGCTCAAGAATTCTTGTGTTAGTGATGGCTTCAGGCTCCAATATGATTTTTCCTTCCTCATCAAGTTCTGGAAATATAGTTTGAACTGGGATCTTGTCACCTATAACCTTCTTTAAGCATGAAACATGGAAAACTGGGGGTACTCGTGAAGATGCAGACAACTCCAATTTGTATGCCATAGTACCAATCTTTTGCAACACCTTATAAGGGACATAGTACTTTGGTGATAATTTATTATCCTTCTTGGCTTGCTTGAGGGACATCTGTTTGTATGGTTGTAGTCTTAAAAACACCCAATCTCCTACTTCAAAACTTTCTCACTACAATGTTGATCTGCTTGTTGTTTCATGCGATTCTGTGCCACGGTTAGGTTGTCCTTTAATATTTGGAGAACTTGTTGTTGATGCTTGATGTGATCTTCCACTGCTTGAACCTTAGATTTTTATTTTAGAGAAGAAGTGATGGAAGGAGAGTGGTATCCATAGAGTGCATAAATGGTGTCGTTTTTGTTGCAGTATGAAAGGAAGTGTTATACCACCATTCTTCCTAGGGTAACCATTTGAACCATTGTGTTTGTTTATCAGAGACAAAGCAACAAAGGTAGCCTTCCAGACATTTATTCACTATCTCGGTTTGTCCATTGGATTGAGGATGATAGGATGAGCTATGAGCCAATTGAGTACCCAAACAATAAATTAATTCTGTCTAAAAATGTCCAGTGAAGATGGGATCTTTGTCACTTACAATAATCTTTGGGCTGCCATGTAGATTTTGAACTGTCTCCATGAATGCGGTGGCAACTGTACTGGATTTGAAGGGATGAGAGAGTGCACAAAAGTGTGCATACTTGGTTAGTCTATCAACAATCACCATTATGACATTCTTTCCTTCAGACTTCGGTAACCCTGTGATGAAATCCATGGAAACCTCCTCCTAGCGTTGACTTGGGATGGCTAATGGTTGTAAAAGACCTGGGGTCTTAATTGTTTCCACCTTATTTTGTTGGAAAACCAAACATTCTACCACAAACCTTTGAACATCATTTTTAAGGCCATCCCCAAAAAATTCGTTCTTGACCCTATGGTAGGTTTTCAAAAATCTCGAGTGCCCTCCTACTAGAGAGGTGTGCAATTCCAATAGTACCTTTTGTTTGAGTTGGGATTTCTTACATAAATATAAGTGATCTTTGTACCATAGTGAATCATTTCCATGTAAATGTATTTGATGCACTAGAATCCTACTACAACCTTTGAATGAGAGTCCACACTTTTTCATCATTCTTCCATTCATCCCTTGCTTATATTATCCAATCAGGTTGGATGATCGATACAGCACAAAGAAAGGCCTCAACATCTTCATCCTTTCTTGAGAGTGCATCTGCCACAACATTTTTCTTCCCTTTTTTATAGACGATTTCAAAATCATAACCCAATATCTTGGTTACCCATTTTTGTTGTTCTTCTGAAGATAGTCTTTGTTCCAAGAAGTATTTAAGACTATCATGATCTTTTTTGACCTTGAAGTGCCTACCTATTAGGTAAGGATGCCATTTCTTCAATTCATGTAGTATTTCCATCATTTCCTTATCATAAATGGGTTTGTGTAAGTCCTTTCCCTTGAGTGGTCGAATTTCAAAAGCCAGGGGCCTTCCTTCTTGCAATAGGACAACACCGATTCCATTTCCCAAGGCATCACATTCCACAATAAAGGTTTTTGTGAAGTCTGGGGTGGTCAAGATAAGAGCTTTGCACATCGCCTCTTTAAGTTGTTCAAAAGATTTAGTTGCCTCTGGAGTCCATGAAAATGCATCCTTCTTAGTTCGTTTCGTTAAAGGTGCTGCTATTCTTCCATAGTGCCAAACAATTTTGCGGTAGTAACTTGTCAAACCCAAAAATCCTCTAAGATTCTCCAATGTTTTGGGATTCGGCCAGTCCATCATGGCCCTAATCATGTTAGGGTCTACCTTGACACCTTCATGAGATACAATATGACCCAAATACTCTACCTCCTTCACTCCAAAGAAACATTTGGATGGTTTGGCATATAGTCATTGCTCCTTTAGTAGTTGTAGCACCTTGTCAACATGTCGTACGTGATCCTCCCAAGACTTGCTATAGATTAGTATATCATCAAAAAATACTAACACAAATTTTCGAAGGAAGGGCTTGAAAATGGAATTCATAAACCCTTGGAATGTGGAAGGTGCATTTGTAAGGCCAAAAGGCATGACCAAGAATTCATAATGGCCTTCATGAGTTTGGAATGTTGTTTTTGGGATATCTTCTTCCTTCATTCTAATATGGTGATACCCTGAACGAAGATCCAACTTTGTGAAATAGATTGCTCAGTGTAGTTCATCTAACATTTCATCAATGATGGGAACTGGAAACTTATCTTTAATAGTGATCTTGTTGAGCTCTCTATAATCTGGACACATACGCCATGAGCCATATTTCTTGAATACCATTACAACCGGTGCAGAGTAAGAACTTTGGCTAGGTCTAATAATGCCATCCTCTAACATTTCTTCAACCATGCGCTCAATTTCACTCTTCTGGGCATAAGGGTATCTATATGGCTTGATGTTAGAGGGAACACTCCTAGGAAGTAGGTGAATATCATGATCATGATTTCGAGTGGGTGGAAGACCTTTGGGAATAGATGGCTTAGATGTTTGAACATCTAGTGAGCATAGTTGTGCAATAACACCTTGATGCACCTTTTTCAATAATTTTGTCATGCCATTAGAGCTTATCACCTTACTGGGTTTCCCTGTGACACCTCTTTACTCAATTTCTTTTCCTTCCGATGAAAATTTCATGAAAAGTTCTTGAAAATTAAAAGCCATCGTTCCTAATGATTGTAACCATTGGATTCCTTGTACAACATCAACACCACCCATGGGTATAGCAATCATTGGACTATTCATTACATATTCCCCCATAGTACGATTGATCTTATTTCATTTTCCTGAGCAATTGATAGTTCCTCCATATGCAATCATTACTTGAAACTTTGGCGCTGGATATACAAATCAATTGAGAGCTTTGGCTTATTTATAGTGAATGAAATCATGAGTACTACCAGAATCAATTAGGACTATTACCTTTTTCTTTTTGATATATCCTTCAATCTTGAGGGTTTGAGGGGTGCTAATTCCAACCAATGCATTACATGATATCGTGGGAGTCAACTCTTCAGATGAAATTTCTTTTGTGTTTTCATCTTGAGATGGTTCTTGTTCTTGTTCTTCTTCCTCTTCACAATCTACGTAGAATAATTTCTTCTCACCACACTTATGTCCCTTACTGTACTTGCTGTCACAATTAAAGCATAAACCTTTTGCTTTTATTTCCTCCAATTGTTGAGGTGTCAACCTTTTAGGTTGAGGTGTTTTAGAAGAAGGAACATTATTCTCTCTATAGCTGTTAGGATTGGTCCTTCTAGTAGCCATAGCCATATTTTTACTTTCAACATTTCTTACCACCCTAAATGCATTCTCCAAT
>ML795142.1:171443-210131 GCA_009831015.1 Picea engelmannii
TTTATAGACGATTTCAAAATCATAACCCAATATCTTGGTTACCCATTTTTGTTGTTCTTCTGAAGATAGTCTTTGTTCCAAGAAGTATTTAAGACTATCATGATCTTTTTTGACCTTGAAGTGCTTACCTATTAGGTAAGGATGCCATTTCTTCAATTCATGTAGTATTACCATCATTTCCTTATCATAAATGGGTTTGTGTAAGTCCTTTCCCTTGAGTGGTCGAATTTCAAAAGCTAGGGGCCTTCCTTCTTGTAATAGGACAACACCAATTCCATTTCCTGAGGCATCACATTCCATAATAAAGGTTTTGGTGAAGTCTGGGGTGTTCAAGATAGGAGATTTTCACATCACCTCTTTAAGTTGTTCAAAAGCTTTAGTTGCCTCTGGAGTCCATGAAAATGCATCCTTCTTAGTTCGTGCCGTTAAAGGTGCTGCTATTCTTCCATAGTGCCGAACAATTTTGCGGTAGTAACCTGTCAAATCCAAAAATCCTCTAATAATCTTCAATGTTTTGGGATTCGACCAGTCCATCATGGCCTTAATCTTGTTAGGGTCTACCTTGACACCTTCATGGGATACAATATGACCCAGATACTCTACCTCCTTCACTCCAAAGAAACATTTGGATGGTTTGGCATATAGTCATTTCTCCTTTAGTAGTTGTGGCACCTTGTCAACATGTCACACATGATCCTCCCAAGACTTGCTATAGATTAGTATATCATCAAAAAATACTAAAACAAATTTTCGAAGGAAGGGCTTGAAAATGGAATTCATAAACCCTTGGAATATGGAAGGTGCATTTGTAACGCCAAAAGACATGACCAAGAATTCATAATGGCCTTCATGAGTTTGGAATGTTGTTTTTGGGATATCTTCTTCTTTCATTCTAATCTGGTGATACCCTGAACGAAGATCCAACTTTGTGAAATAGATTGCTCCATGTAGTTCATCTAACATTTCATCAATGATGGGAATTGGAAACTTATCTTTAATAGTGATCTTGTTGAGCTCTCTATAATTTGGACACATACGCCATGAGCCATATTTCTTGAATACCATTACCACCGGTGCTGAGTAAGAACTTTGGCTAGGTCTAATAATTCCATCCTCTAACATTTCTTCAACCATGCGCTCAATTTCACTCTTCTGGGCATAAGGGTATCTGTATGGCCTGATGTTAGGGGGAACACTCCCAAGAATTAGGTGAATATCATGATCATGATTTCGAGTGGGTGGAAGACCTTTGGGAATATCTTCAAATACTTTGGAATGCTTATCAATGATCCCTTGGAGATATAGAGGAATAGATGGCTTAGATGTTTGAACATCTAGTGAGCATAGTTGTGCAATAACACCTTGATGCCCCTTTTTCAATAATTTTGTCATGCCATTAGAGATTATCACCTTACCGGGTTTCCCTGTGACACTTCTTAACTCAATTTCTTTTCCTTCCAATGAAAATTTCATGAAAAGTTCTTGAAAATTAAAAGCCACCATTCCTAATGATTGTAACCATTGGATTCCTTGTACAACATCAACACCACCCATGGGTATAGCAATCATTGGAATATTCATTACATATTCCCGCATAGTACGATTGATCTTATTGCATTTTCCTGAGCAATTGATAGTTCCTCCATCTGCAATCATTACTTGAAACTTTGGCGCTGGATATACAAAGCAATTGAGAGCTTTGGATAATTTATAGTGAATGAAATTATGAGTACTTCCAGAATCAATTAGGACTATTACCTTTTTCTTTTTGATATATCCTTCGATCTTGAGGGTTTGAGGAGTGATAATTCCGACCAATGCATTACACGATATCATGGGAGTCAACTCTTCAGATGAAATTTCTTCTGTGTTTTCATCTTGAGATGGTTCTTGTTCTTGTTCTTCTTCCTCTTCACAATCTATGTAGAATAATTTCTTCTCACCACACTTATGTCCCTTACTGTACTTGCTGTCACAATTAAAGCATAAACTTTTTTCTTTTCTTTCCTCGAATTGTTGAGGTGTCAACCTTTTAGGTTGAGGTGTTTTAGAAGAAGGAACATTATTCTCTCTATAGCTGTTAGGATTGGTCCTTCTAGTAGCCATAACCATATTTTTACTTTCAACATTTCTTACCACTCTAAATGCATTCTTCAATGATTTGGGTTCCCAAAGGAAAACCTCATGTTGAATGTTATCCTTTAAAGTTCCTATGAATACATCAATCAAGTGCCCATCTGGAATATCTGTTACCTTTATATTCAATCTTTGGAAGTTCTCAATGTGCTCTGTAACTAAGCCCTTTTTCTTGAGATTTATCAATTGGCTAAAGAATGTATTGCTCCTTGTATCCTCATAGTGTGCTATCATTTCTTCCTTGAAAATTGTCGAAGTGATGAGTGATTTGCAAGAACAAAGCCATCGATACCATACAAATTGATTGGTTTCTAAATATAAAGAAAAAATTCGTACCTTTTGTGTATGTGGCACATTATGTAGATCAAAGAATTTTTCCATCTGAAGTATCCATGTAATTGGGTCCTTGCCATCAAACTTCCTCATATCGATCTTAGGAATGTGGTTGGTCTTCAACCCAAAGTTGGAGTTTCTCCATTCTTGATTCACCTTCCTTGTGTCCTCATCATTAATTTCATGGGATACATTTTCACTTTCAGGTATCCTCTCTATTAGGAAAATTTTCAATCCTTCCATGATCTTCCCTTTTAAACCCTCTATCATCTCTTGTAGTTCATCTTTTGTTACTATATTTTTTTTTAAATCATTTATGTCCCTACGCATTTCTTCACCTTCATAAAGAGTCCATGTAGGATTGTCTGGAGGCTTATTTGGTGTAGAAGTTCCCTTTTTGGGTGGCATGTTGGCCAAGTATCACTTTTGAACCTTGATTTTGAGGTGGTTCTGCTAGACAATCTTTCTTATGCTGTATCTCCAAATATTTGTCCCTTATGGGTATGAAACTTTCTTTTTTGTAGTTCTATGATATTTCTTCTCTGCAATGCCACAGGTTTGATCAAAATTGGATGTGCCAAGTGGAATTTACAATAACTTCCCCACAACTTGATGATTTTTTGCCTTTCCAAGAGATCTCACTTGTTCAGCGTGCCCCGCACAAAGTAATTGATATAAAATTCTGAAAATCGTACCAAAAATACTACAGTCTGTCCACTATCCAATGCAACCAGTCTCACTCAATTTGGATACTCTAGGAAGAAGTTATGATTGTTTTACCTGGAACACCTTCTTGAGACTAGTCAGATACCCTATCTTCCATAGGGTGTATATACAAATGTAAGATGACCGAGAAGATTAAATTTTTACCACAGATACCTTACTAATTTCCGTGAATAGTCTCTAGAGTTCAGGTTTTGAAATGTTACAAAAACTTTTTTATAGCGAAAATTCCGCAATGACTCAGTTGAGGATGATTCTAGAACCCTATCTTGTACAGGCTGTATCTCTGAAAGTATAAGGCCTCATGAGCTAAAATTTTAACCCAACATACCTTGATCCATCTACTAAATATCATCCAAGCCGTTCCTTTTGAAACATTGTAGAAAACAATTTATAGCAAAAATTCCAAGGTGTATCAGATGTAGCAGCAAAACCCCAAGACCTTAAGCTCTGATACCATATGTTAAGAACCAAATATCAATATAGCATAGAAAAAAATCAGAATAAGTACTCAACGCCTTGAAAAAGAGAACAATTCAGATAATAAGCCTATTCGGGGGGGAAGCCTCCTTATGCCCACATAAATGTACAATTACAAGATGATTCCAAATGAAAATGTCTCCTTGGTATATATAGGAGACTAAGAGGTATAATTACAACTAATGGACTAAATCCGGCATAAATAAAATAACATTACTAATGTAATATGCCCCAATTAAGGGGTAATGAGCCATTATTTAGGGATTTACAGTTTTAAGCCACCCTTTTTCAAGAACAAATCCCAAGCAAATTAGCAAGGAAATTCAACCCAAAATGAACACAATACAAAAAATTAATTTTGGAAAAGGCCAATGCAACAACCTGTACAATGTTGGGGATTTGATGGAAATATCTTGTTTAGGGACTTCCCTCACAAAGGAGAAAGAATGAGGATTGTCCATAAAATTTAGGAGGCTAAAACAATTGGAGACATGGGAGGAAACATGCCAAGGATTTATGCGGCCTTGGACAACAAGAAAGCATATTATCAATCCCCCTAGATTGAAATGTAAGGTAAGATTGATAACCATACCATAATAATTTTAATTGATTATGGAGCTAGCCATAGTTACATAAACTCTAACATTGTTGAAATATTTCACTTGCAAAGGAGTAAGCATACCAAATTCTGGTTAGTTCAGTTACCCACAGGGGATAAGAGAAAGATTAATGAGTTTGTTAAATATTGTCGAATAGAAATGAATGGACTCAAGACAAAGGTAGAAGTGAACATCATACCATTGGTTTCATATAACTATCTAATTAGTATGGATTGGTTGGAAAAACAATATGTTGTCCTAGAATGTTACAACAAGACAATAACATGTCTTGATGAGGGAGGTAAACACAAAAAGATTCAAGGCATTTCAAGAGTTGTAGTGGTTAAATAAATTTCATCCATGCAGTTGAAAAAGAGTTTTAGTAAGGGATGCCAAATTTTTGCAGTTCATATGGAAGAGGTAGCTAGAGATAAAGTGCCAAGTATTGAAGACCATCCGATATTGAAATGCTTTGAAAATGTTTTTGGGGAAATCCTAGGATTGCCACCAAAGAGGGACAATGAATTCTCTATTGATTTAGTTCCAGGAGCGTCCCTAGTGTCTAAGACACCTTATAAAATGAGCACACCATAATTGAAAGAGTTGTAGATACATCTTGAAGAGATTTTGAAGAAGGGGTATACATGCCCAAGTGTGTCACCTTGGGGAGACCTAGTTCTATTTGTGAAGAAGGAAGATGGAACCTTAAGTTAGAATGTTATAGCCAGACAATTTATGATAGAAAATTAATTATTATGAGCTGAAAGAGGATGGAATCCTCATGTACAAAGGGAAAATATATGTACCAAATTCTGGAGAGCTGAAAAATATAGTTCTAATGGAAATGCATGATGTGCCATATGCTAGGCACCCAAGATATCAGAAGATAATTGCAGCTGTAAGAAGTCAATACTTTTTCCCGAGACTGAAGAAAGAAGTGGGTAATTACATAGCCAGGTGTCTAGAATGCTAAAGAGTCAAAACATAGCATAGACATCCAATGGGGATGTTATAGCCATTTCCCATTCTTGAGTGGAAATGGGAAGTGGTTACAATTGATTTTATTACAAATATGCCTAGAATAGTGAAGCACCATGATTCCATCATGGTGGTGGTGGATATATTAACTCAGATAACACATTTTGTTCATGTGAAGACAACACTAAAGGAAAATATTGAGAAGATTTACATGAAATAGGTTTCTAGACTATATGGGGTACCTAAGGAAATTGTTTCGGATATAGATTCAAAATTCATATCTAATTTTTGGAAAGGTTTGTTCAAAGGTTTTGGGACAAACTTAAATCTCAGTACATCGTATCACCCAAAGTCATATGAGAAAACAGAGAGGACTAACAAAATCATTGAAGACATGATAAGAACGTATGTGATGGACCATCCATCAAAGTGGGAAGACTACATCCACTTAGTTTTTGATTACAATAATGGGTATCGAGCCTCGTTAAAAATGATCCCATTTGAAGCATTGTATGGAAGAAAGTGTAATATACCAGTGAGTTGGGATAACCCAACATATAGAGTTATCAGTGGGACATATTTGTTAAGGGAAATGGAAGATCAAATGAGAAAGATTAGGAATAATTTAAAGGCTTCCCAGGATAGGTAGAAAATTTATGCAGAGAAGAACATAGTTTTTAGAGAATTTAAAGTGGGTGAACATGTTTTTATAAAATTGAAAGTGAAAAGAAGTTCTCTAAGATTGGGTTGCTTCCCAAAGTTGGCAGGAAGATATTCTGGGACTTTTGAAATCTTAGAGAAGATAAGGATAGTTGCATACATGCTAGCATTTCCTTAATCCATGAGAGTGCATAATGTATTTCATGTGTCATTATTAAAGAAATATGTTCTCAACTCTAACCACATAATTGATTGGACTGTGATCTAGGTGGAAAACGAAGGGGATTTCCGGGTGGAACTAGTATGCATTCTGGAACAGAAAGTCAAAGTTCTCAGGAAAAAATACATAGGGATGGTAAAGGTTCAATAGACCTATTATGGCCCCAAGGATGCAACATGTGAACATGAAGAAACTATGCGGGAGGAATACCCACAATTTTTTTTAAATTTTGAAGAAAAAATAAATTGAAAATTCAAGACCCCATTTTTGGGTAGCTAGAGTTCCAGAAACACATCTCATATTTATGGTCACATGTGATCACATACATGATAAAAGAATGGTGCAGTCCGATGGAATGAGAGAATTCAAGGGGGCACATTCCTTGGGTCATCATGTTGAGAGAAATATGAGATTTTGGTTGGGACTGTTGTTGGAGGGTAAAAATTGCAGAATTTTGCTTTCTTTTCTGAATATGGTAATGCAATGTATATTTGTTTATGTATTTGACATGGTGTTGTGCACCGAGTACAGTGCACAATTGTAGGTGAGGGGGAATGTAACATCCCCACTATAAACCCCAACTTAATTTATGCATAATCTAGATATGAATGTGGCTATGGACAAATGATGTAAATGCGAATGTATTTTTTTTTAAATAAATAAAATGTGATTCCAACTACTGGGGAATATGGAAAGAGATGGGGGATGAGTTTTCTAGAAGAGAAGAGAGCGTCTAAGAGGGATTCATAGGGGAAATTAATTATGGGTATTGATTAAACCTATTTTCCTAAATTTTATTACCATTGGGGATAAATTCTAATTTATGCTTGAGTGTATGAGAGCCCAATCATTAAAATGATGTAAGAGGGTGGGTGTGAGAGTCACATCCCATAGATATTGGAGAGCATGGGGTTGAGTACAATTAGTTTGGTAAATAGTGTAAGTCAAGCAAGCAATACAAATATAGGAAAATTAGTATAGATGACTACATGCAATTTTTACACATTGATTTTTACATGAGCAACAAGCAGGGAGCAAAGGAAGAGAGCACATGAGATAGAGAAAGAAGGTTGGGAAAATTTTAGAGCATGTTGGAGCGTATTGAAGTGTTTTGGAGCTGAATATTGAAGAGCCAGGTTGTCAATCCTAAAGAGTGAGCTCTTGTGTGAGTTTCACTGTAACAACACGTGGTTGTTGTTGTTGATGGTAGTTTTCTTGGTAGTGAGTTGCCTTGAGTTTCCAATAGAGATATTCCTAGTTACATGTGCTAGAGAGACCTTGATAATTGTTGGACAATTGGTTATCATTGATGTCAACCCTTGGAGCATTCAATATACCCCATAGTGGTGGTCGATCTTGATGATGAGTTAGTTTTCATTGATGTCAACAAGAGTGGTTGATGTCAACAAATGTGTTAGGTGAATTTGATGAAGTCTACATGAAGCCCTAGAGGTGTGGTCATGAGACCCGAAGTTGTTTGAGGAATAAGGACATGAAGGATAGTGAAAATGGAAGTAACACACTCATAGATGGATAGTCCTCATCATGTCATTTTTGGTGATAGGTGGTATGCCACGTGATTTCTCATGGTTGACGAGTTATGGCCTTGTGAAGTTAGAATCCCCAAAGAATGGTCAAGAAGCCCCTAGTTGGTTACAAGTGAATTAATTAAAGTGTAAAGTTGTTATATAAAGAAAGTATAGGTCATCCCTAAAATGAGGAAAAAGTGTTGGTTGAAAAAGTATAAGTACACATTATGAGACATTCATTTGGTACAGACACACATTCATTGAATATCTATCTTATAAGAATATATTAGTTTATTGGTGAATTCGAGGTCGAGTCTAAGGAAACAAATAAAGTGCGAAGGAAGAGTGAAATTTTTGGAGATGCAAAGAGCTAGGTTTTTTCTGTAACCCTAATTAAGCAGGCCCTCGTGGGTCAACTTAAGGGTGTCACACGAGGCACCCTGGTGGGTTGCATAATGCTCGTCACACAAGGCTCTGCATGACAGGTAGTCTCTATCCCGCGAGGACAAGGTAGAAGTGGGAAAGGATGCTAGTTCCATGTTGTTGAGGACTGAGGTAAATCTACAGGTCCGTGTATCAGGATTAGAGGCATCAGGTCAGTTACATATGTAAAGGAATGTTATTCTATGTGTTATGAGGTTGCATCTGGGTGATATTGTGGAACATACTTGAGGAATTTCCTTGTGAGTTTTGGTATCTTCCTTGAGGCACATCTTGGATGTATGGTACATGCCGATTAAGGTATACTTATTAAGGTTTATTAATGGTGCATATCTTGGATATATTGGCACATGGTGATGGTAATTAGTTGAGGCATATCATGAGTGATATGGCACATGTTTGAGGTACATGGCCTATGGATGATTGACATGTTTTTTAAGGTATATGGTTGATGATATGGTGCATGGTTAGAGGCATATGTTGGGGATATTGGTACATTCTTGAGTACCTTGTTGAGGCATATGGTATATGTATGCGACACATTCTTGGTGCATGGTGTGAGGCATATTATTGGTACATGTCTTGGTGACATTGGTACATGTTGAGGCACACCTTAGTGATGTTACAGTACATTGATTAGTAGCACATCTTGGCTCTATTGGTATCTTAGTATTGATGCTATCTTTGTTATTCTTGAGGCACTTAATTGATGATAACTTATGGTACATGGAATGATTGAGAGTGATATGGTATTTCATGGTACTTGGTTTATGGTACACGTTGATGGTTTATGTGCATGGTTGGCACATTGTATGGCATAGGTGTTGATGCACATGGTACAAGTTGTGGTACTTGGTTGATACCTAGTGTGGTACAAGTTTTGGTGCATGGTTGATGCATGGATTGGTACAGGTGTTGGTGCATTGTTGATGCACAGTTTGGTACAGGTGTTGATGAATGGTTGGTACAGGTTGATGTACATGGTTTGGTGATATCCATGTGAGAGGATTTGGTTTGTTGATGTTGAGTATCAACAATAATGATAGGTTGACGGTGATATGTCAGTGATAATGACACTGGCGGTGGCGAGTTGATGTGACAGGTTGATGTGACAGTGACAATAAAAGTGAAAGTGACAGTGGCAGTGACAATGGTAGTGACATTTTGGTCTACATTTATGTTTCAGGGCGACGAGATAGTGAAAGGAAAGGGGGTTGTAGACTCCTTTCGGTTGGTGCTGGAGAAAACTGAGAGTTGGAGCTTCCTTCAGGTTGGAGCCTAAGAATTAGGGGGTTGTAGCCTCCTTTTGGTTGGAGCCAGAGAATTTAGGGAGTTGTAGCTTCCTTCAGATTGGATCTTGTAAATAGGGGGTCATAGCCTCCTTCTAGTTTTAGCAGGAGAATTGAGAAGTTGGTGCTTCCAATGAATGCATTATTGACAATATATAAGAAAAAATTCCGTGGTTTTCTCCAATTGAGTTTCCACGTAAATCCTGGTGTGCTGTGTTTTTGATGTGATGCTTCTTATGTTTATATGCTCATGATATATTGAATTCAATTATAGATGATATATTGCTGATAAGATTGAAGTTTATATATTGTGGTTAAAAGTGGTAAAAGTGCTCATACTGATTCAACCCCCTCCCCCCCCCCCTCAATATTACAACAATTGGTATCAGAGCAGGTTCCTTCAAAAAATAGTTTAACCACTGGAAGGAAGATCATGGAGTACACTATGTTTGGAGTACCACAATTTTATGGTCAGAATGGTCAGAGATTTGAAATGTGAAGTATCAGGATGAAAAAATTCTTAGAGGCACAAGGGTATGATGTTTGACAATCAGTTGTTACATGATACACCGATACAAAGAAACTAAAGACTTCAACCAAGAAGGAATTGAAAAGAAACAACAAAATATCAATGGATTTCATCTAGGAAGGATTATATGATTCAGTAAGAGAGAAAGTTGGAAAATGCTCATTAGCTAAAGAAATTCGAGACACGTTACATAATATCTACTTTGAGAAGTATCCCATCACAAATCTAGAGAATGATAAAGAATATGTAATAAAAAAACAAGAAGAAATATGCTCATCATGTCAGACAGATTCATAAGAAGAAGATTACGAAGAAGGCATAGTTGATATTGAAGTAGAATTAATCAATGATTTAGATGAGTTGAAGAAATAAAGGAATACAAATAGGTTTCTTGAGGAACAATTAGTCAAGAATAATTCTCAAGAAAGTTCCTAAGAAGTCCAACAGGTCATCATGAATCTAAAAGCTCAGCTCGAAGAAGCTAGGAGGATTGAAGAAACATACAAAAGTTAGATGGAAGAGAAGCAAGGTTTGGAAGATGAAATGGTAGCATAAAGAAAGGAAGCATATAAGAGAGAGAATATTTTGACAAATCATCTCAAGGAAATATCTGAGAATTTAAACCAGCTTGAAGCTAAATTTAGTCAACAAGAAAAATGACTTGAAGAAGAAATCATCTCCTTGAAGATCCAACTTGAAGAAGCAAAGAGAACAAAAGAAGTCATGAAGATTCATATGATGAATAAATAATAAGAGTTTTAGAAGCTTGAAGAAGAAGTTGACACATTGAGAGTTAAAATTGTCAATCTCAACAAAAACATTGAAGAGAGAGAAACATCCACATCATCAACAAAGAAAGCTGAAGAGAAGCACTCCAGGTTTCCATAAAGGAAGAGTGAAGAAAAGGGTAAGAGTTATGTAGAAGTACTCAAAGGAATGGATCATGGTCAACAAGAATCAAAGAAGAATGCATATAATAGAGATAAATCTTCAACAAGACCTTCCACATTCAAGAATGTGTATAATCATAATTATGGAAGAGAATATCATGATCATCCAAGGCAAGAATTCAGAAGGACTACACCATAGAGAAGATCATTCACTCACATGTATGTAAATTTCTTTTATGGTAATTGTTTTAATTGTACTAACTTTAGACATAAAGTTTTAGATTGCAAGGCTTATGGAAGAAATATTCAAGAAATAAATGCTTATGTGGCTCCACATAACATTGAATGTTACAAATGCCACAATTATGGTCACATAACTCGTGATTATAGAAGCATGATGGATACTTCTATGCAAGATAAAACTGATATCAAATATAAGAAAGTTTGGAAAATAAAACAAGAATGGGTTGTTGAATACATTTTTGGTCAACAATACTTAACAGGCTCCCACTCATTTCACATTTGATTGCGCAAAATCTTGCGCACACTCGCCGAGCTGCTACCATATATTTAAAAGTTCACCAATCTAGTTGGATCCTAGATGGATCGATGATATCTTCAAGTTTTTCGCCATTCAAGATTTTTTTTTATTGATTATAATGAGTATTTTCTAATGACTAAACAATGATGGTTGTTGGTAAATTTTGAAGTTGCACAAGTTATAGACTCTCAGATGGACATGTGCATTTGACAAGGATGATATAGTACTTTATAAAGTTGTTGAGGATCTTGAATTATCACAAATTTGGATCCCATTTCTCACTTCTCATATACTATTTTTCATTGACCCATTATTCTCATATACATCTCCTTACCTCATCATCCTTTTTCTCACCTTATTACCATTACTTTTCTTTAATTAAAGGAGAGTGAGTCAATTATCTAAAGTTCATAAATCCACCATATTACTTCCATACATGACCCACTTTTAAAAAAATATATCCCATTCACTTTTCCAATTATGACATTAAGTTATACCATGACTTTGGAATTACCCCATGCCATTGAAAAGGAAAGAATTATAATTGTATCATTATATTATAATCCACTTTTATTATTTAAATAAAAAACCCTGGTTTTCACTTTATCTTTAAAGGTGGAATAATTTCCTTTATGTTTTGAAACCATTACATGAAGTGAGGGTTGGAATTTTAAACTATAAAAGTCTATCTAATTTGACCGTTTAAACTACTACAATTTCTACAGATTTTAAGCAAGATAGTTGAGGGTTTTAGGAAATTTTTGACCATATTTGACAGAAAAATTGGCAAGAAAATTTGCCCGTCAAATTCCATCCTTGCATGAAGTCTTTATGCCAAAATTCATTCATACAAAGTCATTTCCTTATGGGTCGACTTAACTCCTAATGTTGAAAATTTTGAAAGTTATACCGTGTGAATTCATGCCAGCCATTGTAAGCCATCTTAAAAAGTTTGTCAAGGATGCTATATCTTAAATGAAGATCATTTCCATTATAAGAAAAAAAGTTTTCTATTAAGCATAAGTATTATTGAAAGAAAGAAAAGTTTAAAAAATAAGAAGGGCATATATAATATGAAGCCCACGTAGTACCTCGAAAGGGAACGTCCTTACCATCATCTCAGTAATTGTATTAGAGAACCTGAAGAGAGTTAAGATATTCAAAGTTTGATGTCTAATTAGATAAGTAGGAAGACTTCCCATCCACGATTACCTCAACTGCATTGTTGAGAAACTAGAAGAATGGATTGCTTATCGTCAGAACTTTGGGATTGACCAGGGAAACAATTATGGGTCTCGAGTAGTGGAATTGATGAAACGAATAATGAAAAAATAGAATACGCCAATATGACTAATTTGAAGCAAGCCAAAGATAGCCACGACTTCATAAAATACAATGTTTGCAACAACTTTACATTTGATAAAATACAATGTTTACAATCTTTACATTTGATATCACCTGGAATAAAATTCGAAGTTTGACGCTAAATGTTCACACCCAGGAAGTAATGTGGTTCTCCAGTAAGTAAATTACACCCAGGAAGTAATGTGGTTCTCCAGTAAGTAAATTTCAGGATAAATCAATTATAGGAGTTGATATTTTATTTTTACGTGCAAGTTTTGTTTCTTTTATGAGCATCAGAATCATATCATAAAATGCACCATAACTGTGCCATGCTTTGCAAAATGTTATGCCATGTATGATTTACTTGAAGTCTTGTTAAAAAGAGCTAATTGTCTCTTAACTTCTACAGGAGCGATATTTTTGGTCGTCATTGTTTAAAGATTGCATCCTTGCAATCCAAAAATGTCATGCATGCTAGATATACGATCGTAAGTTGCATGCCCCTCATTCTCCTCTTCACCCTGTAGTTTTCATTGGTCAATTTGCTAAATGGGGTATTGATTTCATGACATGTAACCCTCACTCGGTCGAGGGGCATGGGTACATTATTGTCACTATAGACTATTTTATTAAATGGGCTAAGGTGATGTCCACATATAACAATATCGAGAAAATTATAACTCTCTTAGTTTTTAATCATGTTATTAATTGATTCGGTATGCCTCAAGCCATTGTTATTGATCATGGCACTCATTTTCACAATTATATGATGTTAGAATTAACCTCCAAGTTGGGTTTACGACATGAAAACTCAACTCCTTACTATCCACAGGCCAATGGCCAAGTCGAAGCTACTAACAAAGTTTTGTCGACTATGCTTCATAGGATGGTATGGATTCACAAATTGAATTGGCATATGAAGTTTTCTTTAGAATTATGGGCATATCAAACTCAGTTTAAAACAACTACGAGTTTTACGCCATTTCAACAGGTGTATGGTTTAGAATACATGCTACTGATTGAATGAAAAATGCCATCTTTGAAACTAGCGGTTAAATTGCTTCCTAATACTTCAGCCGAGGAAGAACGCCTTTTACATTTGACACAATTAGATGAAACTCGTCATGATGCCGCCCTGGATAATGAAATGCATAAAAAACGTGTCAAAGCTTAATATGATAAAACTGTTAGACCTCGTGTATTTTTTGAAGGTGACTTAGTCCTTCTATATGACCAGGATCGTGAAAACTTAGGAGCTGGAAAATTCCACTCTATGTGGCATGGCCCTTACATTGTTAAACACGTATTAGAAAAATGGGCTTATGAGCGGGTAGATTATGATGGAGTTTCTTTGGGTGAACCCATAAATGGGATTTACCTTAAAATGTACTATGATTAGAGTTATTGTACATAAGTTCTTTGTAAATATTGTAACATACTTTAGTGTGCTTTTGTTTCCTTTTTTGTTGATTTCTACTTATTTATTATGTTGTATTATGCTTGATTTGCATATGTTGGTATCTCCTCTACCTTATGTTGGCTTTGTTGATGGTGCTAGCCACAATACCCATAACCTTGCATCTGCCGCATGGGAAATCTACACACCTACTAATGAGTTGATAAGTCTACAAGGTATATGCCTTGGACGTGCAACTAATACAATTGTGGAATATAGTGCATTCATTGAACTATTAACCAAATCCATTTCACTTGGTATTCTCCACTTAGTTGTATAAATTCACTATCAACTTGTGGTACTGTAGTTAAGTAACATTTATTCTATCTGAAGTCCTACTCTTTTACAAGTATATTTAAGGGTTCACCTCTTGGAACTAGAATTTGATTATTTAGAATTTCAACATATTCCAAGAAGTCTAAATACATTGACAGACACTTTAACTAATCATGTGTTATATAGAAATTTGAATCATCTGTAAAGATCACATACACACTTTGCAATGAATAAAACAAAAGTAAAAATCACTTTATATTAAGGTTCCAAAAAGTTTACAAAATGTGTTGAGACAACACCAAGCTTATAGATTTCATATAGATACATGTCGATGGTCAAAAAGACTAAAATAAATCCTAAACATGGTGCTCATGATAACACACTATTTCCTGAGCTACACTCTAGAGCAGATGGGATATATGTCCAGAAACCTTGTCGTGTTCCATTGGTACTGACACGACATTTCATCAATCTGAATGTTTGGAATGCCCATAGTCAGTCCCTAGATGTTATGCTCTATCTCCTCAAGATCCTTTGATGTCTCATGATTGTGAGCCACCATAACACTTATATCACCCCGCCTATGAATTGGAAAGGATGCATATGGTCTGGACGGTCCAATATCTGCATGTTGAAAGCCAAATTAGTCTCAATACACCAAAACAAAAATCAAAAAATAAAAATGGTTTATTTTTTACCTGCTTCATTCCACTGATACCCCGCTGGAAGGATCAGATTTGGACCTCCTTGGAAATCCATTCCTTCATAGGCGTAGTCCTCTACCATGATGAGTTGTTTCTTCATCCATTTGAAGAAATTCTCATCGTATGAGACTATGGGACCGCCACCATGGTGCGTCATCAAGGCCACCCACCTCTTCATTCGAGGCTGTCATGGGTTAGGGTATTCGTCTAACACCATAGACGGTAAACGAAAAAGTGGAACTCTCTCTAGGAAGAAAGAGACTAATATTGACTCGTAACCATATTTCTTCAGTTGACCAGTCTTTCACTTTGTCAACAAATGTTTCATTCTTTAGAGTAATCCCTCACACCAATTAAACACCGTTGGATCCATACATTCTACTGGATATTGCATCTAAGCGTTGGTGGCCAAATGAGGAGTTTCACTTCCCACAACTTGAGTAATGTTTAATAAAAACGGTTGTTAAAGAGAGGTTTCTCATATTTTCAATGGGAATCTTCCCACTACTTTTCCTTGTCCCGACAATGCAATATTGTGTAATGTAATTCTTGTTATTTTCACCACCTCCCCTGAATCAAGACAACGATATTCACTCTCCTCTCCTTGAGATCCTGGTTAAAAAATAGATTTCTTCAATTTCCAAATCCAAATCATGGACATTGACGTTGAACACTTGTTCGCTGGGTTATTGCATCTTCACCAAAAAATCTAAAAAATTAACCTAAGCACTCATTCCATGGATCTTGAAACTTTTTCCCAATCCACACCTCCGGAGAGCCAACATAGTATTTGGGTCATTAGCGACAATTTGATCTTCTAATTCATGCTCTATTTCCCTCCATTCCAACATTTTAACTAGTCAAAAGTCTACAAACAACCAAGAAAGAATTTATTTGTTAGCCAAGAACCGAAATTTTCAAGCATCACTTCTCAAAATCAAAGAGAAATTTGGGTTTCTGGATGTCGCACTATGAGTATTGTACATAGAGAAATAGTGTCACAGTTCTCGTTTGGGAAATACTGCGACACTCTAGAGTGTCACAGTTATCGATATGGGCAACTTGTGACACCCGGGAGGCGCATTTTAGGTATTTCCCACAAGCTCAAAATCAACCAAAAACAACTTGAAATGACAGAAAATGACAATCAAATGAAGGAGGAAGAGAAGATCTATTACCTAGAGAAAACAAGAGTCTGAATCGTCCACTGATATGCTCACAATCTTTGCCTAAAGTTTCAACCAAAAGAGGGATTTTTTCACTATGAAAGAGGTAAACACACAGTGGTGAAAAACAAATTACATTTGTCTATTTTAACCTATTGAAGAATATTCCTTTTAATATTCTTTTTTTTATTTTTACCCACTTTAATATAGTCCTTAATTGGTTGATTTAATTATTAAACATGATTGATGATTTGTTCTAGATTTCACAGGTGACGGGGTCGTATTTGAAACATACAGTTACGGTCAAACATGTTTTTTTTATTGTTTTTCCCGAAGAAAAAAAAACTTAAAAAAAGATACCAAAACATTATAGGGGATTTTCTTTAAGCTCTTTTTGAAACCCTATAAATACAAAAAGATTGCTGAGAGAACTTGATTTCTTTCACCCTCATTAAATAGTTTGAAAGAACATCTATTCAATTTTAGTTTACCCCTTTTTTGGGATGAGTATGATTAATTACGAAAAATGAATACTCTAGTCAATCATGGCTATAAGAGTTCTCCTAGGTATTATTTTATACTTTTTTCAGGCTTGGGAGACTAAATTTACGAAAAAGTTAACCTCTGGATTTTTCTTTAAGTGTTTTTCAAACTCTCTAAACATGAAAAACCACCGAGTTTACTTTCTATGGACTCGTAAAATTACATTGAAAGACCCATATGGGACCAAACCACTCCTTCCTAGAGTTCACTAAAAATACTCTGAAGGACTCATCCAAAGGATGAGATTATAGTACAATCATATGTTATCCTCCTCAATCTTGTGTAAAAATATAGAGGTGCTATCCATACATGGTGGGGGGAAATTGGGAAAGAGAACTTATATGAAATCTCTGTTAATCTTTGGAAGCTAGTAGATATTGAACATGACACCCTTTAACTCCTTGTTCCAAGGCTGGGAAATCCATTTGTCTCTTGTTGATAATTTTCCTCCATCAGTATACACTTTAGTTTGTGATCCTCTTTTGAGTGAATGCTACCAATATAGTTATCGTGCCATCCATATGTTCAAGAGAAGTCCAGTTGAAAATAAACATTTTATAGTGTCGACCATCCTTGAGTCAGTCATACACCAATCCATGTTTCATATACTTCAAATATTTGCACCTGTTTCGTGTCATTGATGGGGGATACATTGAGGCCCTCCTGTGTCAGACCACTTCCTATCGACTTCAACACATTATCTAGGAAGATGATCAAAATCTGGACCAGGGGTCAAATTTTAGCCCAAAAATAAACGTTCTCATAATTGCCTCAAAACGAACGAGAGTGTAGCCCTCATCATCATGAACCCAACACAATTCGTTTCGTCTCAAACGGACGTCGGGAGAGAAAGATATAGCGATCTGTTCGGAAAGTCAAACAGGTAAAAAAATGGACGCTGACAGGGTAGTCCGTACAGGATGACGTGGCAGGGTCCGTACATGATGACGTGGAGAACGTACGATGATGTGGCAAGCATCTGTTGGTTGACAGTTGGTCGAATGACATCTTGACACATGGAATTATGTGGTCAAGTGATTGGGTGCCACGTGGCCCAATCATGGGCTGCCACGTGGCACCCCGACATTGGTTGAATGTTTGTTTGATAAAATTTTATGGAGGCCGTGGGGTTCGACCCCGGGACCTCCCCACCGCATAGTGACTTCACAAACTCTGCCTTGCCAACGCGCCATCCATTGGTGCTTGTTAAAACTATGGGTTTAATATTATTTAATATTATGCTATGTTTCAAACGGCGGGGGGGTCGGGCCGGGGCTTAGCCCCGACCCCTGGTTCTATGCATTTGTATATGACCATGCGCGCGGGTTTTTAAATGTTTGACACGTTGTTCTATTGCGTGTTAGCATATGACCACAATTGCAAAAGTGTGGGTTTTACATTTGTTATACGGTTGCGCCTCCAGTCACATGACCCATAGCATGTGACCTTGCCACAGAGCGCGCAGGGTTGTTTAAAATGGTTAGCATGGTTTTAATGCGCCCGGTACTTGGCGCTTGGCCATTGGCTTGTCAAACGTTAAGCCCTTTTTGCCTTTTGCATGAGGTCCTATGACCCATGTGCCCGAGAGCTTGGCAGTTAGGGGCTGGAGGCGCCCTAACCGTCCTACAGTTTGGACCGGTTTTCGGTTATGCACGGGGCTAGGTTTTAACACGCATTTTGGAGCGTGTTCTTGGTTCATGCAAATAGAGGTGCGTTTTGGCGAACCAGTTTCAGCAAGCTTGAAGGAGGAAAATGGAGGAGGCCTAACTTCTTCATCTTTTGGCCGATTGAGGTGCCGTAAAAGCCCAGCTAGGGGTTTTTAGACGTGCTGAATCCATTGGCATAGTTTTCATAGCCATTTGAAGACTTCTTCTGCAAGTGTTTCACCATTGAAGTTTCAGCAAGCTCCAGGGAGCTTGAAGCCCTCATTGATGGAGGACATGGTTTGGTGAGCCTATGTTTGTTTTCTGTGATTGAATAATCATTTATGGCTAATTGATATGCTCTGAACACATTGGGACAGGTTTCAGAGGCTGTTGATGACTTTTACAGGTGTTTTTGCCAAATAGAAGCTCAGGGAAGCTTATGCCCACATGTAGAAGAGGTCATGTCTGGATGAGCCATGATCTGTTCTCAGAGTTCTATTAGTCATTTTTGGGGTTTTTATGTGTTTTGATATCAATGGTGCAGTCTGTTTTTCCATTGGAGTTGAGAAGAATCTTGTAAAAGAACTTTTGACAAATTAATCCCAGAGAGCCAAGTCCATTATGGAGGCTCAAGGAGATGTAGCCCGAAGGGGGCTGAACTCCTTTATCATGTTGTGATTGTTCTGAGTTTGATGGTTTATTTGCTGCAAGTTATGTTGCTGTGTATTTATTGAAAGTACATATTTAACCATTTAAAAGAACATATCCTCACACATAAGCATTTACAAGAAGATTCATAAACTTAACACATGAAGCAAGGTCCTGTAAAGTTTATTTTTATGAAGTAGAGGGTGCTTGCATAGCATAACAAGTCAGCCTTCTATTTTCAGATCAGAAGATGGTTTAGAAACTCTACAGTACCTTGGAACTTGCATGCCTCAATTGCAAGTTTCCTTGCCTTGAATGATAGGTTTTCATAAATGACCTTCGTTCGAATGATTCTATGGGTGTTCGACTTCAGCTCATATATTCACACTCATATATTCACCCCTGTGATCACCGATAATATGTGTATTGCTTAATCCTCTGTCCCCTAAAGCTATTGAAGAAATACAAATTTCTGCCTCGGAAATAGAATCATCTCTCCTTTCCTAAAAACCCTACCAAAGAATATTGTCTCACCTTGAAAAATGATAAGGGTGCGACGATCCTTGACCATCGCATGCTTCACCACAATGGACTGCGGTGTTGTCACATGCAGCTTGTGTTTAGGGTGCGACGATGCTCAAGCAAAGGAAAAAGGTGAAATTCTACAAGGTTCTATAATGGAAGCTTCAGAAGGATGAGGTGTCCTCCGATTGGTTTGGATCTCACTCGCTTATATGATTTAGTGGTATTATCCTAATTTATTCATCCATCCCTCTTCACTCTATATAAATAGGGATATCTCATGGGAAAAGTTAGGATGACTTATGCATGAAGAATTCTGCTGAAGATTGTACTTGTGATAGCTTTTATTTAGCTTTCCAAGTCAGGTTGTGAATATTATTCATCAAAAGCAATGGAGCAAAGGTGTGTGTGTGTGTTGAAGAAAAGAGCCATTGGAAGGGACCTTGCAACATCAAGGAATAGGTTTTATTCTCCACTTTCATCAATATAATGAAGTAATACATTTATTCCCGATAAAAGTGTCTCCATTTTTATTGTATAACTCCTTGATCTTATGCATAGGTTTCGTTGGAATATATATATTGTTGCTCTTTCTCGTTGTTGGTTTGTATTTTTGAACAGGTGTAACATCCCACAAATATAAGGATGGAGAAAGAACGACATTAGTGAGGATCAAGTAATGTTTAAACAATATGTCATTTGTCCTTCATTGAACTAGTTTACATTACAATGAAATCTAAGGAGAATCTTGTATTTTGTTATGTTTTGTTCTAATTTATTGTTGAAGTCAGGGATATTAGTTTGTGTCAACACTTACCGATTTGTACGATAACAAAATTGGTGACCATACTGGGGGAACACCATCATTTGGTCTTTGCTTCCTTTTTTTCTTTTGGATTCCCTGCTTTTGGTTGATTTTTCAGTCTTTGAGTCATTGGGTGATCCATGTTGACTCCTTGGTCTTAAAAGTTTATTGGTAAATCTTGTCCTCTGTTCATTTTTCCTTTATTTCCATTCGTCGTCGCACCCTGCTGTGAAAACTAGTGTGATGACGTCGCAATATGTATTTCTCACTACCTGCAACGATCCTTGATCGTCGCATTGTGTCCTTCTACTGCTTGCGACGATTTCTGAAGAATTGTTTTTGAGTGACAGTTAATTTTTCCTCTTTGCCCAGTTTTTTTATCATTTCTTGGGTTGAATTTTTGGTCCTATTGGTTGATTATTCACAGTTTGGTTTGTACTTTTTAAACTAAATTTGATCATTTCTCAATTGTTGAGATTCCTTATCATAATCTTCATTATTCTACCTTTCACTTATCATTGCAAGGGTATAATATTTGGGTTTCATCCTTGAGTGCTTGTCAAATAAGTTGTTAATGATTTTTTGTGAGTTTTGGATTAGAAAACGACTTTTGATTTCATTAGACAAATGAGTTTTCTTGTTTTTATATTTTTGGTTGCATTATGAGTTAAGTTTGGGGAATTGTGTTGTGAGTGCATTCATTTTATTAAACAACTTTTATTTTTCCTTGGTTCAGATCTATGTTTTTATTTGGGAAGAAAAATTATTGGAATTTGTAGTGTTTACAAGAATATTTTTGCATTCAAGTGTTTGTTTAAAAAGAGAAAATTGGAAAATTTGATATCTTTGATTGTTTTGCATCAAGATCATTCAAAGATCGAAGGAATTGTGTTTTTAAATTTGTTGTATTCTGGAAAACGAAAACCTTATCAATTATGTAATTAGAGTTCATCAAACAAAAAAGTTCCATCTCATATCTCTTTTCATATTGTTGATTCATGGTCAAACACTTCATCAGTTTCATCTCCGCTTCCTTTTTGAGTTAAACAACAACCATTAAAATTCAACATAATTTTAAAATCTATCTAGTAAATTTTATTTTCTAGAACTCTTATACACCAACATTAGCTAGGGATAGTGCTTTGGAATAGGTTGTGAGGAATACTCTCCAAAGTATCAAAACACACAATAGTATCTTGTGATAGGGAGAGTTAAATCCACTTGCTACATTTTGTCCTGGGAAGCCCTTCTAACAAAAGGGTCAATCATGAGGTTGCATTAGGGCAAGCAAATTTAGTCACCCTGCTTTGTTGGTCTTAGTGTAGTGAATGCGCGTATTATTGGCGGTCACTTGAGAATAAAATATTGTGCGGACCTTCTCGAGGAGATTTCGGGCTTAGGTACCCTGCCCTTGTGTGTATATCGGATTTTCGATTGCTTCCCCAAGAATCATTGTCGTAATTGGTCACCTTAGTAGACTATCTATTTAGGGTCTTTACATGAAGTGAATGTGGAGGAAAACTCTTCATGGTACTTGGAATCGACGTTGGTTAAACTCACTCGGGCTCCTTGGAGGGTATACCCACGATTATGTGTGGGAGCTTGCACTAGGGTGTAAGTCTACTGAGCAAGCCGTTAACATAAATTTTTCACCTGCTTTTCCCAACCCCTTCTTGTCTTGATCTCGCGACGTTGGATTTCATCACCAACTAGTGATTTTGAAATAAGAAGGTTTTCTTGTCTTCTTGATATCTATATTTTATTTGTAAAGTGTTGTTTTCTTTCTCTAGTTGTTGATAGATCTTTTTTATTCTTTTTTGGGTGTGGCCAACATCAGACCTCGCCGTTCACGTAGGATGCAGGGATTGCCTTCGGAAGAACCAAAATAATACACCCCCTTGCTTCCTAATTCATCAGAGGGTCCTTCTCCTGAAGGAGTAGTCAATGACAACGTATCCTCTAAGATCGAGAGTTCTACTCCATTGGTTGAATAATAACTCCCTGTAAATCCGTTATTGAATTTTATACAAGACCCAAATTTTCTCTGAATAAACTCTTCGGGAGACGTTTCTACTAAAGACTATACTAGAATACCTTCAGGACCTTTTGTAGAGTCTGGTGTGGATGATCCACCATTTGATAGTGAATCATTTAGAACTCTGGTTCATACTTCTATAATTTTTAATCCTAGTTCAGTCCCCGTCCGTTCTTTTTGGAGGACTTCCCGAAGACACAATATTTTTGATAAACTATGTATGAGTCCAATCCAACCTATGTCATCACACATGCCCATTACTTCTACTTCTTATACAGTATCTATGAATAATTTTACTGGCATGACGAGTAATGTGGTTACGGTTTCAGACTCGTTGTTAGTTGGTACACATATAATTCTTCCTCTCTAACTCACTAGCTCTACCACAGTCCCACAAATTACACCTGTTTTTGCCTAAAGTTTGATAACAACTCAAGCTCCTATTGGAACACCACTTCCTCTTAGATCAAATCCATCATTTCCACCTGGGTATAATGCTCTTAATAGTTCTATTTCTAATCCTACCCAGGGTCCATCTGGTGGACCTTGTATTTTTGTTCCACTTAGGTATAATGATGCTAGCCATTTTGTTCCCACTCCTACCCAGGTTCTATCTGGAGGGCCTAGCATTCCTCCACAACCCGAAGGATCTAATCGCCCTGAACCAAGTAGCTCCAATCAAATTGGAGGCACAAGTCATTCTGTTACTTCTGGTTTTCAACTTCTTGTTGGAGGTCAACCTTAAGTTTGGGGACAACCCCAAGTTGGGGGTCATAACCTAGTTTACATGAAATATACACCTGGATTACAAACCCAACCTTGGAATTTTCCTTTCTAAGGCAATCAACAACTGCCTGGGGGGAAAAATCCTTAATTAAATTATTTTGTGCCCTCTAATCCCAAGCAACCTTATCCAGGCACTGTAAATCCTACCTAGGGTCAATCCTTTCAATATAATTCTCCTTTCCAAGGTGGCATGCCATATCAACCAACAACTATTGGCTACATGACTCAAAATCCTTCACAACTGAATTTTACTAGACCCTCTAACTATTTACAAACTGCTTATGGTCCTACTAGTATACCTATGGGATTGCCTCCCCAAAATTACCAGTTTCCTCAAGTAAACAAACAATTTCCGTTTCTAGCTACTTTGGATTTACTGGATTTATCTAGGATTTTGAATGATCCCATATTGCATTCTCCTTATTAGCCGGTTATAACTGCCAAATTACCATCATACATTCCTAAGTTTGAAAATTGATCAGGGGAAGACCCAAACAATCACTTCGTGACATTTCTTATTTGGTGTTCATCCAATTCCTTGATGGATGACTCCATCCGATTACATCTTTTCCAACACACTCTTACGGGTTCGACTGCCAAATGGTACATTGAATTTCCAAGAGGATTCTTCAATGATTTCAACACCTTAGCTATGTATTTCTTGACATATTACCAATTAACAATACGATATGAGACAAGAACCAAAAATTTAAGTTCATTTAAACAATCCTCTTCTACTCATATCTCAGATCATATTAATGAGTGGAGAAGGAGACGACGATTAATCAAAGTTCCCCTTCCTGATCAAATATTGGCTGAGTGGTTTACCAAATCACTCATCGGTCCTATAGCCTGTAATGTTTCCATGGGAGGTGTCGTCACTGAAGAGCAGGCAATAAGTCATGCTCAATACTTGGATCTCGTTTATTCTCAAACGAGCATGCTATATGACTTGATCCCTGATGCTCCTCACCCATTTACAAATCCAACCCCAATGCCTTCAATAGCTTCTCATGCTGCTGATGGTGTGATTGGCACTTTTCATGCTGAGAATCAGTCAAAAGAAGTCAATCATTCCAATCCCAAACTTACTACTACTAATGTACAAAATGATACTCCTCCTGCTCCCTCTTCCGGTAAAACCTCTGAGGTCAATACGGTCCAGTATATGCCTACCGATAAATCTCAAAATAAAAAGAAAGGGAAGGGTAAGAATAAAGAGGATAAAACTAATAATCAACAACCAGATAAACCCAAAAATCAACCTGGTGATGATAAAGAAAATAAAAAACCTCATTATCCTTGTCTTATCTGTGGCGAGGACCATTATATGAAATATTTTCCAAGACGTGAAGAAGTTACTAAGTTCTTCCAAGGAATCAGGACTCCCCCTACACCTACCATTTTGTCACAACCTTTTCCTTCTCAACATCAGGCCCAATTGGTTGTTCATGACCAACCCTATCCCTCTACCACCTATTATGTACTTATGTGTACTGGTGACTCTAAGAAAAATGAAGTTGCACTCGCTACTCGAACCAAGGATTATTCTCCTTCTAAAGAGAAAGTTGATGATCCACCTCCTCTGTTGGCTCAACCTCCTCCATTGGCTCCATCTCCCAATGGTCCTCTTCATCTAAAACAACCTAGTCTAGATACAATTATTCGTCCGCCTCCTAAGGGCATCGTTCATAAGTCGTCATTGAACCCACATGCACTTGCCGCTCAAAACTACAATATTGTAGAAGATCTTGCACAGGAACCTTCTGTGATGTCGACTCTTGAAGTCCTTCAAAGTTGTCCCACTCAATGAAAGGCATTGTTAAATTCTATTGGTGGAATCGATCCTACTGATACGAATTTGATAATATTTGACTTGGAAAATCACATTCCAAGACTCCCTCATCAATTATCTTTCCAAATACAAGTAATTATGGAAAATAAGAATATTTGTTAAACAGTTGTGGATGAAGGAGCTTCGACTTGCGTCATGTCCGTCACTTGTTGGAAAGCCATTGGCTCTCCTACCCTTACCGAGTCACACAACACGTTAAAATATTTTAATGGTACATGGTTTAAACCTTATGGTGTTCTTTCTGCAT
Source organism: Picea engelmannii (assembly GCA_009831015.1). Taxonomy (NCBI): domain Eukaryota; kingdom Viridiplantae; phylum Streptophyta; class Pinopsida; order Pinales; family Pinaceae; genus Picea; species Picea engelmannii. Next base: position 196,825 of record ML795142.1, read on the forward strand.
TATCTATTGCATTAGAAGGAAAAATGGTTATTATTGAGGTTGAGGTGTTTGATGCAGCTCTTGATTATAAAATTTTACTTAGCCGTAGTTGGATCGATGCTATGCGAGCAATTGTTTCTACCCTTTTCTGTGTGATACGTTTCCCTAACCAAGGTAAAGTTGTTATGGTAGATCAACTTGCCTTTTTTAGTTCCGATTCACGCACTAGTAATGTTCCATTCATAGCAAAAACACCTCCTGGTTATGAGAATGATGGTGTGGGTCTTTTAAAGGATTCATCATTAATGGGTACTTTCCCCATTCCACCATCTAATGTTCCTCCTCCTTTTGTCCTTATATTAACATGATTTTGACCAGTGTTGGTGAAATCCCTAAGTCTATACCTAGCTTGGATAGTACCTAGCTTGGAAGAATGTCTTCATTATGGCGACCAAATGCCTTTAAGTTCGGTGGAATTGTCCTATCAAGCTATTCAATCAGAATCTCCTTCTCCTCATTCTCTCTTTTATATATCTCCTGATCCATTTCACACGATATTACCAACTGATTAAATGATCATGGCAGTTATGTCTGTGGAAGACACACCTTGGAATGATGGGCATCATCGTTCCATCCTCTTCCTCGAACCCGAGACTATCGAGAGCTACCAACGGATTTCACATCCTTCCACCTTTATTAATTTCCCCCCATTTTCTGAACCAACATGTGATGTTTTGTATGAAGGGAACTTGAGAAATATTTCACCCACCATCCCTCTAGATATTTCAATTAAGCCTAGAATTGTGGAAAATGTTCATATAGGTGCCTCATGTTCTCCCAATGAGATCCAAACTTACAAGACTCTTTTCCAAGAATTTAGTGACGTTTTTGAATGGATTTATGAAGAGATTCCTAGAATTGATCAAGATATCGTTGTACATGAAATTAAGACATACCCTGATGCTAAACCCATTCGACAACAAATTTGCCCAGTTCATCCATGAAAATATATTGTGATCAAACTCGAAGTTGAAAAACTTATTAAAGTTGGTTTTGTCTACCCTGTAGCGTTGACTAATTGGATGTCCAATCTTGTTCCGGTCATGAAGAAACAAGGAACGATCCGTGTTTGTGTTGATTATAAAGATATTAACAAGGCTTGTCCTAAAGATAATTATCCAACCCCTTTCGTCGATCAAATTGTTGATGATTGCGCTGGAAGTGAAATATTCTCTCTGATGGATGGATTTTCTGATTATAATCAAATCAATATTTTACCTGCGGATCAACATAAGACTGCTTTTATTTTACCTTGGGGTATCTTCGCGTACCGTAAACTCCCTTTCGGTCTCAAGAATGATAGTGCGAATTTTCAACACGTTATGTCTTATTCCTTTCATGATATTAAGAATATTGTACAACCTTACCTTGATGATTTACCGACACCTTCCATGCATCATCAAGATCATCTGGCCCACTTATGAGCCATTTTCCTCCGATGTCGATATTACTGCATATGATTGAATCCAGATAATTTTTTTTTGTGTGTGGAGTTTGGGAGACTTCTAGGCTTTATTGTTTCCATGCATGGGATTAGGGTGGATCCTTTGAAGGTTGAAGCCATTATCAATTTTCCTCCTCCTTCTACCTTATGTCAACTCTATAGTTTGCAAGGGAAGGAAAACTTTCTACGACGATTCATTCCCAATTATGCCGAAATAATGAAAGGTTTCACTCGACTTCTTAAGAAGGGTCATGATTTTATATGGGACGACACTGGCAACAAAGCCTTTGAATCTTTGAAACTTGCATTAACCAGCACACCACTCTTATTTCCCCCTGATTATAGTCGATATTATTTCTTATATTTGGCTTCTTCGGATCATACCATAGCCATGGTTCTAGTCCAAGAGGATGATTCACACAATGAACATGTCATTTAATATTTAAGTTAGAGTCTTATGACCACCAAAATAAAATATATTCATGTGGAGAAATTGGCCTTGGCAGCTATTCAAGCTATCTAACGTTTTCATCACTATATTTTATTGCGCAAAACCACAATTATTTCTGATTGCAACCCTATGAAACATATTCTTACACGCCAATTGATAGGGGGGAAATATTCCAAATGGATAGCGATTCTCTAGGAGTTTGATTTGGATTTTGAGAGAGCCAAATCAAAGAAATATTTGGTCTTTGCTAAGTTGATATGTGACCTTCCCTCCGCTAATACAGAAAATGTGGCATAAGATTCTTTTACTGATGAATCTCTCTTTCTGACCAGTTCAGACGATATATGGTATGGATACATTATTATATATGTCCAAACTCAAACTTTTCGGCCCGATATATAAGGTGTAGATCATCGTCGTATTATGTATCAATCCCATCAATATATTATTCTTGGTGATACCCTTTATCGTCGTGGTATTGAATCCATGTTTCAATGATGTATGACATATGATGAAGATGAGAAAGAACTAAATGGTTGTCATTCTATAGCATGTGGCGGTCATATGTTAGGGTATGCCATTGCCCAAAAGATCCTATGAGATGGTTACTTATGGTCTTTGCTTTTCAAAGATTGCATTCTAGTAGTTCAAAAATGCCATGCTTGTCAAACCTATAATAATAAGATTCGATCTCATCCTTCTCCTCTCTATCTTGTAGTTTTCGTTGGTCCATTTGATAAATGGGGCATTGAATTCATGACATGTAACCCTCACTCGGTCGGGGGGCATGGATACATCATTGTACCTTTGGATTATTTCACTAAAAGGGATGAGGCGATGCCTACATTTGACAACACCGAGAAAACTGCAGCATTGTTCATATTCAATCATATCATCACTAGGTTTGGTGTCCCTCAAGCCATTGTCATTGACCATGTCACCCATTTTCACAATTTTATTATGTTTGAGCTTATCGATAAATTGGGTTTACGACATGAAAAATCAACCCCTTATTATCCACAAGCCAATGGCCAGGCTGAAACAATCAACAAAGTTTTAACTACTATGCTTCGACGGATGGTAGGGATTCATAAGTCTAGATGACACACACTGCGTTTTTCAGAATTATGGGCCTATCGAACGTTAGTTAAAACTGCTACGAGGTTCACACCTTTGCAATTAATGTATGGTATCAAATCCCTTTTGCCGATTGAATGTGAAATCCTGTCTCTGAAACTAGCTATCGAACATCTCCCTAACACCAGAGCTGAATAAGAACATCTCTTGTATTTAATGCAATTAGATGAGACTCGTCATGATGCTGCATTAATAATAGAAACCCAAAATAAACATGTCAAGGCTCAATACGACAAACATGTTAAACCTCGTGTTTTTTCTGAAGGCGATTTGGTTCTTCTGTATGACCAAGATCTTGATTTGTTGGGGGAAGGTAAATTCAAGCCCATGTGGCATGGCCCTTACATCGTTAAACAAGTGTTGGAGAAAGGGGCTTACAAGCTGGTTGATTATGATGGAATTCCTTTGGGAGAACCCATAAATGGGATTTACCTAAAGAAGTACTATGCTTAAAAAGTTTTTGCATGAGTGCTTTGTACTTTAATGTATCATACTCTAGTGTGATTTTTGTCGTTTCTTTTTCTTCCCTCAAGATGATTACCTCGCCTTGTGCTTGGCTTCCAGATGTTGGAATTGTCACTACCATATATTGGCTTTGCTGATGGTGCTAGTCGCAGTACTCAAAATCTAGAGTCAACTACATGGGAAATCTATGCACCTACGAATGAGTTGATCAGTCTACATCGTATTTCCTTGGTCATGCAACTAATAACATTGCAGAATAAAATGTGGTTATTGAGTTATTAACTAATACCATTTTAGTTGGCATCCGTCATCTAATTGTACGTCTTGATTCGCAACTAGTGGTGCTACAATTAAGAAACATTTATTCCATTCAAAGTCCTACACTATTATGGGTATACTTGAGAATTCATCTCTTGGAAAGAATTTTTGATTACATTGAATATCAACATATTCCTCGATATCTAAACACATTAACATATGCATTATCCAATTATGTTTTAGATAGACATTTGCACCATTTATAAATCCAAACACACACTCATTTAAAGACAAGTAAGCTAATATAATTTTTGTATTATAACGTCAAAAGTTACAGAAAGTGTGTCCTAAGACCAAAATGTTGAAGCACATGGCTTCATATATATATGCATCATGGATTTTTCTTGTGATAAAAAACCACTACCCATGGTACACAATGAAGCAGTCGACCAATGGATGTTGAAACGCCAATCGTATGGCATTGGTAGCATCGAGGTAACTCATCCAAAGTGATATTAGGGATATACATAGTCAACCCCTCGAGGTTGTGCTCAATCTCCTCGAGATTCTCAGCTGCTACTCCTCGAATTGCCACTGTGCCTATATCTCCATGCCTCTGGATAGGAGATGATCATGGAGGCCTGAAAGGCACCACATATGCATTATTGAGAGCTCTTGATTAGTCTTGGATACATAACATACAAATTTCATAATTAAAATACCAAAAACAAAATATAATGAAAAGTCCTTTTTACCTATCTCTCCCCATTGTGAACCCTTGGGTAGTGCCAAGTCATGATCACCACAAAAATACGTCCCAACACATGCATAATCTTTGATCTTGACGAGTAGATCTCTCAGCCATTGGAAAAAGACATGACCATATGTAATGGTTGGCACGCCACCATGGCGTGCCATCAAGTCTACCCACCTCTTCATCCGAGGATCCTGTGGAGTGGGTACACCCCAATCCACATGTTGTAGGCACAAAATTGGGACCCTCTCTAGGAAAAAGGATACCAAAATCAATCCATATCTGAATTATTTCAATAGACCGATCCTGCACTTTAATTGTTTCTTCATATTTTTGAGGAGGCCCTCACACCAATTGAAGACTCGGGGTTCCATGCACTCGATAGCATATTGGAAATGGATTTGCAAATCCATATGTGGAGCTACACTCCCTACCACATGAGTGATAGTATAGATAATGATCCTCAATGATAAATCCTCAATGATAAATCCTCAACATCTTTTAAGGAAACCTTGCCACTATGTTTCTCTATACCAGCTACGCAATGATGTGCTACATAATAATCCATAAGTTCACCTCCTCCTATGCTTCTTGATAGTGACACTCGAGACCCACGACGAGATAATCTAGTCAAAAAATAGATGCCATCAATCTCTAGAGTGAGTGTATGAACCCCAACATTAAAGGATTGTTCATTTACGTTCCACATTCAGACTAAGTGCTCCAATAGAACCAATTGGGCTCTCATGCCCTGCACTTTGAAAAACTTAAGCAAGCCGCACTCCCAGAGTGCCATTACAATGGTGGGATCATTCTTGAAAATGTAATATTCCTCTTCATTCTCTCTTTCCCTCCATTTGAGCGTGATGAAAAGTGGAAAATATGCCAAACAACAATTAAAGATGAATTAGTTCATCAAAAATCCAAAATTGGGGGTTTCCCTAGTTCTTTCTCTCTTTTTATTTTTTGAGTTGCGGTCGTCGCAGGGGCCAAGTTTACCACAATGCAACATCGCTGCACCCCAACAATGAACCCCTTGCGACGATCCTAGATCATCACAGTTCCTGATATGGGGAGCCTGCGATGATCTAGAGTCGCTCTATCCCTTCAAAATTCGCCCATAAACCTTAAATTTAACCATTACAACTGAATTTTTTTTCTATAGAAAAAGAGAGGGGAGGAAGAGCACCTACCTCACGAAAATGACTTGAGAAATCGTCCATAGAACGCTCCAGTACTGTCACTTGAAGATCAGAGGAAAATGAGGGGTTTTGGCACTAGTTTGGTGAAAGTACAAATGAAATGGTAAAATGAATTTGTTTTGACCTATTTAACTTATTTTTTCCATTTTAACTTAAAAATAAATTATTTTTTAATATTTTGCACCTATGTTAAAAACCTAATGAACTTTTCAGAGTGTCAATATTGCAGGATAGAGGTTTGGTGGCTGGACTTTTGATATGGATCACCCCTTTTTGGTCGTTTTTGCATGTTTTTGTAAACTCATATGATGTATATATGCTTTTATTTTTTTTCAGTAAAAAATGTCGAGCATGGTATTTATTCTTTCTCATGCTCGTAAAACTATGAGAATGTAATCGAGTAAACTTTTATCTCTTTTTCAGACTCGTAATGGAAATACAAAAAAAGAAACCCCTGGAGACCCCTTTAAACTCTTTTCGAACTCCCTAAACATGAAAAGATAGTCGAGCGACCTTATTCTTTTCACGCTCATAAAAGTATTTGAAGAAACCGTTTGATGAGCAGTAGATTATCTCTTTTTCGGTCTCGTCAGACTAATTTACGACAAATGAGATTTTGGAGTTTTCTTTAAGTGTTTTTCAAACTCTCTAAACATGCAAAACCCACGAGTTTTCTTTCTTTGGACTCGTAAAACAAGCATAGAAAGGCCCATATGGGACCGAACCACTCCTTCCTAGGGTTCTTTAAATATACTCCAAGGGACTCATCCGAAGGATGAGATTACATTACAAGCATATGTTATCCTCCTCAAGCTTGCGTAAAAATAAAGAGGTACTCGCCAGAAATGGTGGGGGGAAATTGGGAAATAAATTTATATCTATATCTGTGTTAGTGGTAGTAAGTCACTCTTGAACATGTCACCCCTCTTCATTATTGTATCTGGGTTGGGAAATCCATTTGTCTCTCATTTTATCATCCAGAAATATGTATGTTGGGTCCTCCTTGAGTCAATGCTTCCAAGAAAATTTTCATGTCGTTCATATGTTCAAGATAATTTCAAACTAAACAAGCCTTCTATCGAGTCGTCCATCTCCAGTCCTCAAACTCTTACCATGTCGGCCTTCCCTGAGTCAGTTATGAATCACTTCATACTCTGATCTACTTCAAATCTGTTACATGTTTCATGTCATTGATGGGGGATACATTAAGTCCCTCCTGTGATGGGTCTTTTCCTGTCAACTTCAACTCATTATCCGTGAATTATTCCTAGAAATAATTTTAGTACCTTGGAACCTGCATGCCTCAATGGCAGGTTTCCTCGTTTTCGATAGTGGGTTCACATCATTGGCCCGTGATTGGAAAATTCCATCGAGTGTTCAACTTCAGATCATTAATTTTCACATTCCTTGGATTGTACTAGACTACCTTGGGGGTCATTGACATCAATGGTGATTTCCCTCGCACTTGTTAATGATATCCACTAATGACCAGTAATCAAGTGGTTTCTATCATGTTCGAATTCAACACATGTAATCACATGGATAGATTCTCACTTCATAACGATGGAAATGAAGACCCTAGATACTGTCACATAGATCCATGTTGCAATGGAGTAATCATAAGTCTGTACTAACACATAGATCCACCATGAATTTCTCGTGGCTATGTCCAAATTTTAATTGTTATAGCATAGATCCATAATATATTTCTCGTGGCTATGTTTAATCATGATGACATGGATCCACAGTGTATGATTGATGGCCATGACTCACTTGACACTTATGCTTAGAGTCACTTGTAGTCTGAGTATGGGAATGCGTACCTCAGTAAATGGTATATTATTATGCAGATGCTTGATTGTTTGAAGGTTTCCGACCGATGTGCTACATGTTCTCGAAACACACATTCTACAAAGCATTTGATCTATCACATGTTCCAACTTAATACTTTGGGGGGAATTATGTTACAAATTATTTTGGTCACCCCCGTGATCACCGATGATATGTGTATTTCTTAATCCTCTGACCCCTGAAGCTACTGAAGAAATAATAATTTCTTCCTGGGAAATAGAATAATCTCTCCTTTCTTGAAAACCCTACCAAAGAAGATTGCCGCACCTTTCCAAATGATAAGGGTGAGATGATCCCTGATCGTCACATGCTGCACCAGAGTGGAATGCGACATCGTCACAGACTGCTTGTGTTTAGGGTGCGACGATGCTCAAGAAAAGGAAAAGGGTGAAATTATCAAAGGTTCTAGAATGGAAGCTTCAGAAGGATGAGGTGGCCTCTGATCGATTTGGATCTCACTCGCTTCTCTAATTTAGTGAGATTATCCTAATCTCTTCATCCATCCCTATTCACTCTATATAAAGAGGGATCTCTCATGGGAAAAGTTAGGATGGATTATGCATGAAGAATTATGAATTAAGATTGTACTTGTTATAGCTTTGCTTTAGCTTTCCAAGTTAGGTTGTGAATACTCTTCATCAAACACATTGGAGAAAAGGTTTGTGTGTTGAAGCAAAGGGTCATTGGAAGGGACCTTGCAACATCAAGGCATAGGTTGTATTCTCCACTTTCATCAATATAATGCAGTAATACATTTCTTCCCTATAAAAGTGCCCCCATTTTTATCGTATAACTCCTTGATCTTATGCATAGGTTTCATTGGAATATATATATCGTTTCTCTTTCTCGTTGTTGGTTTGTGTTTTTCAACAGGTCTAACATCCCAAAAATCTAAGGATGGATCAAGAACAACGCTAGCAAGGATCAAACGACGTTTAAATGGTATGTCATTTGTCCCTCATTGAACTAGTTTATATTACAATGGAATCTAAGGAGAAGCTTGTATTCTGTTATGTTTTGTTCTAATTTCTTGTTGAAGTTAGGGAGATTAGTTTGTATCATCACTTACCGATTTGTACGATAACAGATGTACTTATGTACCTTAAGGGCCATTGTCATTATTGGTGGTTCCTTTCACATCTATTAATGGTAATCATCATTGGCTAGTAATCAGATGGTTTCTACCATGTTTGACTTCAACACCTTTATTCACATGGTTAGATTCATACTATGGCACTGTGGAAATGACGACCCTGGATCTTGTCAAATAGATCTAGGTTGCGATGGAGTATTTTGAGTATGTACTGTTGCATAGATCCACAGTGTATGTTTCGTGGCTATGTTAAAAAATTCGAGTCTTTATAACATAGATCCACAATGTATTTTCGGTGACTATGTTTAGATTTGAAACATTTTGGCATGGATCCACAACGTAATTTGGTGGCCATGACCTATCATGCATGACAAGGATATTTTCATGCAAACATATATGCTTGGATTCATTTATATTATAATTATGGGAATTCCTACCTCAAAGATTATATTGTAATTTCTTGTTTGTTGTTGACAAGTCTCCAACTGATGAGCTCATTGTTTCAATACCCACACGACAAAGTATTTCAGCTATCACCTCTTCTAGCTTCATACTTTAGGGGGAATTATGTTACACAATATTTTCTCGCCACTGACTGTGTTCACTTATCCTCTATCATTTAGAGAAGACAAGCTTCATTGATGAAGAAGAACCTTACTTTGAGAGAAGGCAAGCCTGCAAAAAGGGTTAAACATGTTATTAGGTCCTTTAAAGCCTTAATTTAAGAGAGTGTCACAACTTTCATCACTGTAGGGTGCGACACTCTCAAGTGTTGCATGTTGCACCACTTCAGGGTGAGAAAGTGTCTTAGGTTGCTCCATCCCAGTGTACGACACTACTTAAAAGGGGATAAAACGATGATATTTGAGAAGGTTCTAGAAGAGAATCTTCAAGATGAAGTGTTCTTCGATCGGTTTGGATCTCACCCGTACTCCTAATATAGGGGGATCCTAACCTCCTCACCCCTTTCCTCTTCAATATATAAAATGAGGCTTCCTTCATGAGGAAAGATTAATAGAAAATAGTGAATGAAGCATAATTATTGATAGCTTTGCTTCTGGTTTGTTGTTAGAACATTGTTAGTAATTATTTGGATTTGAGGAATTCAATCTTAGATAAAGGAGTCAGTTGATGGTGATGGATTTCATGGATGCATTGTGGGTATTGGAGTAGTGATCTTGTTGGAGGGAGCTTCACAACATCAAGGCAACTTTGGTAGTAATCTCTTTTCATTATCATTAATACAATAATACAGTTTCTTTCCCATCAAGGTTGACTTTATTTTATTATCTTTGTTGCATTTCTCCTTGATCATTTGCATAGGTTATATCAAATTATACTTGTTTCTTTCACCTTTGTTGGTTTGTGTTTCTTGCAGGTTATCATACATAAGTCTCACGACAAAGCGTCTAGAAGACATAACTAGTGAGGACAACCATTGATTACAAGGTATGAATCCTTCGCTAAGTGGTAATTTGATTATATCAATCTAGAGAAAGTTCTATGTTCTGTCTGTTTTGTTCTAGTCTTGGTTTTCGGGTCTAGGGAGATCAGCCTGTGTCCGCACAGACTGATTTTTACGATAACATAAGTATCCACAAGAGAGGGAAGGGGTCAAAGGGGGAGAGTTACCCATATCTATTAAACCAAAACCCATTTCTTATTTCCTTCTAAATTATCCTTACCATGAACCTTCCATTAGCCGTTGAGTGTGCTAGAGCCCGATCATTGAATTCATGTACGAGGGTTGGTGTGAGAGTCACTTATCATAGTTATTGAGAGAATGGGGGATGAGTAAAATTATATTGGGTTAGAGTAGAAGTCAAGAAAGAAAGAGAAAAGGAGGAAATTCATATGGGTAGGGGACCAGAATGATTCATTCACACTTTTACAGCGAGAGTTTTTTTTATAGGGAGTTTTTTGGCGAGCGATGGAGTTCTGAGTGTTGAAGCTTGAAGGCATCTGTTATGGGCAAGCTAAGATTCCTTTTGGAGCTATAATTTCGTTGAGAAAGAGGTTGCGTTCCTGGGAGTGATGATCGATTCACAATTCATCAAAGAAACATGTGTTTTGGCTGCTAGGAAAATTTGTGTTGCAATTATAGAATTCCTAAAGTCCCAACAAGTAGAATTCATGTCCAACTATGACGTGACCCAACTGGGCGCTGGGTATGTTACATCAATTTCAAAATATGTGTAACACATAGCCTAAATGTTTTACAATTTGAGTATTTTCTAGCCGCTCAAAATAACAAGAGAAATTGACATTTTTGACCTAAAATTTGGGAGTGATAATTTTGAATTGATGGAATTACAAATATCAATCATTAACATTGCAAAATTATGTCAAGGGTATTTGAGGGTGTTGAATCCATTTTTACATCAATAACAATATTCATTTGGATTGATGGAATTGCAAATATCAATCATTAACATTGCAAAATCACATCGAATATGGGCATTTTAGGGTGCTAAATCCATTTTTACATTAAAAACATCAATTTCAACAATGTAAAATTACAATTTGAGCAAATTTTTTATAATCAAATTCTAATAATGAAAAATCGAAAAATGTCAAAATCATATTTTTTTTAAGCTTATGCTATATAAACTTGTTCTTTGAAAAGTGTCTTCCCCACACATAATAATAATAATAACTAGCATAACCACATTATAAAAGTGGTTGATATACCCCGATAGGCCATGTCAATAAGAGTTAGGGTTTCAGATTAATCTTATAATAAATAGGAAAGACTAAGATTAGGGTTTCATATTAATCTTATAATAAATAGATAAGATTAGGGTTAGGGTTTGAGATTAAGATTAGGGTTAGTGTTTCAGATTAGGATTAAGATTAATGTTTCAAATTAGGATTTCAAATTAGGATTAAGATCTTCTAACTCAAAAATATTTGGAATGAAAAGTTGGGCACTAATTCTAGGGCTGATTCAAATTGCAACTCATAAATAGCTAAAAAAATTAAAACTAAATAAGAGTGAAATCCAACTCTACATTAACAATAAAATATCTTACACAAATAAAAAAATTTAAAATTAAATAAAAATAAAAAAATAAATGGTAAAAGTAGCTAAAGCTTCAATTTTTTTTTTATCTCTGTAGAATCTAATGGCCTCTAAACTATTAGAACAGATTAAAAAACAAAGTAAGGCTTATTAGCATCCATCCTTTAACAGGCTTCTCGAACATTCAGACTTCTTGAACATTTTGTATCACTTGGGATGAAAATTAAAAAAGAATAAATACCAAAACAAAGCCAAATTCAATTGCTAAAAAAAACTCACCTGAAGAAAATTTACCAATTCCCTAGATCTCAGACATGCAAGGAACACAAATTTAGTCTGATCGAATAAAGCATTCGGAGATCGGAAATGGATGGGTAAAGCTGCTGAACGAGATGCTGGTTTTTCCGTAAACCCGTCACGTCTAGACTTGTTCCCTTAGCAAATTTACCCGTGCCCTAACATGCANGGAACACAAATTCATTCCAAAGAATCCGTGGATCGGAGATGGATGGGTAGAGCGAGCGAGATGAAATTACTTTGCTGAGTGTGATGCTATTTTTTTCATAAGAAATTACCTGATCCCTTTATACGTTGGAGTTTCTTGATTGTATATGGCTCCTCATCTTTCTTGTGGAGATGGGATGAAATTTGAAAAGTTTCTCAAGTCATCATGTGTATATATAATAAGCTAGACGAAGGGGATCCCTTATCACATAAACAAGGAGATCTTATACATTAATTTGATGTGCTAGCTTGACGGTGACCTTAAAAATAGATTATTATTATTATTATTATAAACAATATAAAGTTAATCCCATTATAATATTTAATCTTATTTTATTCTTTCCTTATAAGTTGTATTTATATCACAAATGTTGTATTTATATTATATATGAGAGAGATGGGACAATTTCCTTTATCTTTTGTTCGTATTATATGAACATTGTGTTGCCACTACTGAATGGTCCAATATATCATGTTTACTTTTCAATATATTTCCATTAATTGTATTTAAAACACATGTTTGAAATTTATTTAATGATATACAGTTGGAAAGCTTAAGGATATTTTTGAGAAAAAAAATATTATATTAATTTATAATTAATACTAATTCTTAATTTGTAATAATTAATTGTATTGATAATAATTAATAATTTATGATTAATAATTAATAATTTATAATAAAAATTATGATTAGTAATTAATAATAATAATTAGTAAAGATAAAAAAAAAAGAAAATGTTAACATAATACAAAAAATATTGTCTAAACATTCAACTATTTTGATTAGATCATTATTTTTTATTGTTTAAATTGCATTTTTGAATGTATAAATGGGCTTAACATCTTGAAAAACCCCAAAATACTCTAATAAATACAATCACTTAAATATGGAGTTCCTACAATTTTTGACCAAATTTTAGTAAAAACTCCAAAAAAATTAAATATTTAAACTAGGAAAATACAAACATCTTTGTAAAGAAGTGAAATCCCAACCTTCTTCCTAAATCAAACATTAAAATTATATAAAATTATATATAATAGATATAAATATCGTAATCTGCCTCCATTATACATGGGTTGGGTTGGG
>ML795143.1:0-10145 GCA_009831015.1 Picea engelmannii
GAGTATTTGTATAATGGCAATGATTAATAAGGATGCCTTAGAGGCATCATTAAATTCGTTACATGAATGTTCATGACAATGCGTAGATTGAAATGATATTATTGGCCTAATTTAAAGTTATTGGATGTACCTTAGGGTAAGGTCCTTGGCTGTTAAGATTAGTGTTAGAACAACCGGTCTTGATCGAAGTCTTCGGGTCCCCTTGGAGGTGGGTCGATTGAGTCCTCCTGACTTGTGTCTCCCGTAGAGTTCGTGTCGTCCCTGATCTCGTAGGACTTGGTGTTTGTATTGCGTAGTCGGTCTGTGTCGGGCGGGATATAGACTCCTCTTGGAGCTTAGTATGTATGTCTGTGCGTAATCCGGTGGAAGGAATCCGGTGCCGTATCAAGAGTCTCGGGCTGTTTAAAGGCACAGTTCCACTCTTGCGACACCTTCTGAGCCGTATCAGTAGTCTCGGGTTGTTTAAAGGCACAGTTCCACTACTGCGACTCTACTGACGGATTCTTTCGATTCGGTGACAGTACTGTGCCTAACCCCTGGTGTCTGTCTCTGCCTATCGCCAATAGTTGCCCGCCTCCTGTTCAGGGGCGTTTTGCTTCTTGTTGTCGTTACGATAGGTTGGGTCATCTTGATTGTATTCGTCTTACTTGCGTCCTGTTGGTTCGAGTATTGACCTAGAGTCGGGGGGTTGTTTCTTCTACACACGCACACACACTTCAAAAAAAAAAAAAAATTCACCGGTTGACTGAATAGTTGTCCTTAGCTAGGAGGGGTGTTACAATCATGAAGAAGAGTTGATTCAATCAATGGATCACTGTTACTAGATTTGAACTACTATATGAACTCTAGTTGGATAGACTACGTTCTATCAACAAGATGGGTCTTGCTTGAGAGTTGGTGCTCTCTTAGGAGTTGGTGCTCCTTACTTCAGTTGGTGCTAAAAAAAAATAGTTGGTGCTGGGAAAATCTTTATTACTATATTCACATATGTAGATATACATTATACAAAAGCTTAAACAAACATCTATTATCTCTTGTCCATTGTGATTATGATTTAATTGTTCTTAATCTGTTCAATTATTATTTAGTTGCTAACTTTTAAGAAGAAAAGTTAGAAAAATCCACACACTAATTCACCCCCCCCCCCTTAGTGTGGGAGGAGTGTTCAACAATTTGTATCAGAGTAGGTTCCTTTAGCACAATTTAACCACTAGAAGGTAGATCCTGAATAAATGGGTGGACAGATGGCTCTCTCCACAATTGAAGATCCCTTATTTGATGGAACAAATTATTCCTCATGGAGAGAAAATATGAAACAATATTTCAATTCAAGAGGATATGAAGTTTGGAATTCAATAGTAAGCAAGCCCTGGGACTTAACTACCTCAAAGAATCTATCCAAGATTACAGTCCAAACAAAAGCAAGGAAGAACAATGAAGTGGCTTTGAAGATTCTTCTCAATGGATTATCAGATACAATCAAGGAAAGCATAGGACTATGAACATCCACCAAGGACTTATAGATGAAGTTAGAATAGATGTATCAAACCAAAAGACAAGACACATAATACATTCCTATCAAGGATGAAGAGGAAGACTCAACCATCAATAAAGGTAAAAACTCTCCACAATATTTCGATTACAATAATGTTGATATTGAATCCTCCCCTGGAAGTAAAGAAGAAGACTCAGATACAATAAAAGAATGTTCTGTTAGCATTTATCTCATGGAAGAGGTAGAAGAAGAACTATCAAAGGCCAAACAAAAGGTTGATTGGAGTCTCTGCAAATACTGTTATGACCATAATGATTTAGACTATAGCTATCTTCATGATTACACTAAAGAATTTCTTGAAAAGAGTCAAAATCATATCTTGGAAATAAAGGAAATGCTCAAGGATAATGAACAGGATAATCAGTTAGAAGGAAAAAACGAGGAGATCGATAAGTTGAAGAAATAAATTAGTCAAGTAAAAGAAAAGAAGAAGGAAGATGATGAGCTTAGCAATCAAAGGCATATCTTGGAAATAAAAGAAAATCTCAAAGACAATGAAGAAATCATATCTGAGAAAAAGATTCAGTTAGAGAACAAAGAAGAAGAGATCAAAAGATTGAAAACATAACTTACTACTCTAACAAAAGAAAAGGAAGAGGAGATCGAGAGACTGAAAAATGAAATCAACCAAGCAAAAGGTGAAAAGAAGGAATATGATTAACCAAGCAAAAACCTTGCAGATTTAAAATAACTAAGGGAAAGCTATGTCAATATTAATATCCAACTTGAAGAATCCAAAAGAAGGGAGGAAGTAGTGAGGAACCAGCTGAAGAAAAAGGAAAAATCATGTCATAAGCTGGAAGAAGAAGTTGTGAATCTTAGAAAAAAGGTTGAAAAGTCAAACACCCAAATCAAGTTCTTGAATAACTCCATGACCCTGGATGAGATATTGGATAGTCAGAGATCACCAAAAGACAAATCTGATCTTGGATACAACAAGGAAGACATCAATACTCCTAAGAAACCTGATGTAGGTCCTTCATTTGTAAAAGGTGAAAATAGGTATGACATGAGTTCTTCATTTGTAAAGGATGAAGACAGGTCTGAAACATTTGTAAAAAGTGAAAGCAGGTATGACTCAGGTTCTTCACGTTCAAGAAATAAAAGCAACGCTACAAAATTTAGAAGATCAGACCATGGAAGACATCCAGAAGATACTCATATACCTCAAAGCAAGTTTAGAAGAGAGACACCTTCATGGATGAATCAAAGAAGGTATGTGAATGTTTTTAATGGTTATTGTTTCTCTTGTAATGAATATGGTCATAAAGCCATGGATTATGGCATCATGGAAGAAAACAAGTTGGTAGGTTCAACAACAGTATAATATGTTGGAACTGCAATCATGTTGGACATATTGTTGTACATTGTTACACTATGAGATGCTATAGTTGTGGTGGATATGGACACAAAGCCAATAACTGTTGGAACTGAAGAAAATAGTCAATGAAAAATGCTTCATACAATAGGACAAAAATAGTAAATGAAATATGGAAGAAAAATTAAGTTGCAGTAATAGAAGATCAAAGAACAAAGTTCAAGAAACCAGGACACTCACAGATGTGGATAGCAAATACTGAACAAGTGAATAGGAGTGAAGTTAATTATTTCAAAGAGAATTGCAGTCATGTGACAAGCATAGTATAAACATTCCCAGACAACTTAAGAGAAATGTACATTAAATAATCATCTTGGATAAAGATGGATACATCTGATCAGAGATCGATAAAAATCAATGGGCAGATCCAAGGGTTGTTTGAATAATATGATCTACAATTGCATAATGTTCCAGTAGGACATCGACATCTGTAGAAGCAACATTCTGATGTACAAAATGATGTACATGACATCCTGTAGAGATAACAAGAGGAGAGACCCTATCAGAAAAAGATACCATTTTAGAAACAAAGGGGAAGAACAATCAGTAAAACTAAGGGGAAGTATTTTGGTTAGTAAATAGGAAAGTACTTAGATTAGGTTTTGAAAAGACTTGATCGCTACAAAAAAATTGGTATCAAGAAGACTACTCATTTGAAACACAAAAATTCCAATAAGATGAGATAAGAAGTTAGTAAATTAATAGGGGAAGAAACCTTGTCAGGAAGAGCTACCTTTTTAGAAACAAAGGGGGAGAGTAGTCAGAAGCAAATCTAGATCATATTAATAGGGGGAGTCATTCAGTTATAGCAGGAAGAACATGATTGTAGGAAGAGTTACCCAAGTTCAGATTCTAGTCAGTAACATACATAGCTTTACCACAGGAGGAAAAACCCTTTTCCATTGATGTCAAAGGGGGAGAGAAAACTTCATAAGAGGAAAACATCATCACAGGGGGGGATTTGTATATGAAGTTAGTGGGTTTCCCTCAATAACAAAGGGGGATATTGTTGGACATATCGTCATTGATGTCAACAATCGATGTGATGATTTGTTGTTATGATGAATTATCATTACTATAGATGATATTGTCATTGATGTCAACAATATATCAGTTAGCAAAAAATATCAAACAATATGTAGAGATCGAAAGTGTAAGCTCGGGAGGAGGAGTGAACAATATGAAAAAGATCAAAAGCATAAGCTCAGGAGGAGGAGCAAACATAATCAATTCGTGATTATTGTTGATCACGATAGGATCAACAATGTTCCTATGATAAAATATCAGAAGGGAAAATGTTGTACATAAGAAAATGAAGATCAAAGCTTAGAAGGAAGAGCGCATTGTATAACTGTCGTCGAGATCGATGGAAATATTGATAAGTCGACCAATGCACAGGAAAAAGTGAGAAGCCTCAGTAGCCATCCGATCAAGAAATTGACTGTGTTGATTGTCTCATATAATGAACGTCGGTCATATGAGTGACCATGGGCTTGAGGACCATTGGAGGATCGTGAACTTTGGATCTGCAAGCCAGATCAACAGCAGGGATGAATTGCACAGAGTGAAAGAAGAATTAAACAACTCGCTAGTTCTAACCATGAAATTGGTCTAGATCATCAGATATCATAGACTCGGATATCGATGACTGTGGTTGATACAAAAATCAAACCTATTAAGTCTGATTGAGTTGTGATCGTCAGATGTGCAATCGCCAGATCAACGAAAGGGATAGATTGTGGATATCAGAAGGAGAATTAAATGACTCGCTAGTTCCAATCCAACAATTGGCCTAGATCGTCAGATCTCATAAAATCAAATATTGAATATTGTGGTTGATCCAACAAATGATTAGTTTAAGTAAGATTAAGTCATGATCGTCGGATGTGCAATCGCCAGATCAACGACAAGGATAGATTGTGGAGATCGAAAGGATAATTAAACATCGTTCTATTTCCAATCTCGCAATTAGTCAATACCATCAAATCTTATAGATTCAAAGATCGAGGACTATGGTTGACTCACCAACAATGCACAGCTTCAAATTGTGGAGTTTGGGTGTCAAGTTAAATCACTTGCAAGTTGTGGTTCCATAATCATCATCAACTGTTGATCTAATTCAAGTGTTTTCATAACCGTTCAATCACTTTAAAGAGAAATAATAGGATAAGCGGGGCAAAGGGTTGAGAATTTGATTATCTGAATACCTGTCAACCGTCGAATCATACCCAAATTCTCGTTAGCCGTCGGATCATTCTCGAGTGGAAGGATAGGATAAGTGAGGTAAGATCTAAGATCTAATTTATGCGAATTTTTGTCAGTCGTTTGATCATTCTAAGATGAAGGATAGGATAAGCCAGAAGAGCAAAACAGTAGATAGATCGAGCCATCGATCTAAGAACACGACCGATAAACAACATTTAGTTCAGGTATAAAGTTGCGAGGAGGTTATGCTTCGGAGAAATCTCACTTCAAGAATTCAGTTTGAGATTCAAAGTACCCGAAGCCTCAAAATCCGAAATGAATAAGGACCATCGAATTTGGAGGACATAAGATGACCATTGGATCAGGGTTGTTTGTCAGCAGACCACGTTAGCAAGAAAACACAAAAGGACACATTTACAAGGACATGTGGTTGACCATGTCTACAAGGACATGTGGCAGACCATGTCTACAAGGACATGTGGCAGACCATGTCTACAAGGACATGTGGAAGACCACATCAGAAGACCACGTAAGCAAGTACACATGGCATAATTAGATGATGACAAGTGTCAAGATGAAATTGACTCATTCCATGTCAACAAGTGATGTAAGAAAGTTACGTCACTCCGAGAGAATTACTTCAGGAGTTTCACCACCAAGAAATGTCAAAAGTCCCAAAGTCTTGAAGGACGGAGGTCTAAATTCACTCTCAGTCGTCGATCTGAGATACATTTCAGGAGTTAGGACAGTTTTTATATCCAGGAGAATAATATGTGTCACATCAGGAGATATACATCGACAGACCACGTCAATAAGAAATTTTGACAGACCAGGTCAGCAGTCCACGTCAGCAAGGAAATGTGGTATAATCAAAGAATGACAAGTGTCAAGTTGAATTGGAATTTCAGGTACATGAAAATCACGAATCTGAGTGACACGGGGAAACTACTCAACTTGTGACACATCATCAAGTGACGTAAGAAAGTTACATCACTATGGGAGTTTTTCTTCAAGATTTTTACCACCAGCACTTGCCCAAAGTCTCGAAGTCCCGAATATCGAAGTCCTGAAGTGGACATGAGATTTTCAATCTAAAGATCACTTCTGGAGCATTCTCGACCATCGATCTACTACAATGGAAGGATAGTGTAAGTGGAAGTATTAACTGACAACAAGCGGTCTGGACCACTTATTACTTACTCAGCAGGTGATCACTCCGGAGGAAAGAAGGGGTTGAGATTTGAAATCTCTGAAGTCCAGAGACCCGAAGGAGATCTAGACCATTGATATGAAAGGGACATGTGCCAGTGGATTGATAGCTCCAAAATATTGACATATAGAGAAAATAAGGGGTTGAGATTTGAAATCTCCAAAGTCCGGATACCTGAAGAAGATATCGACTGTCGATCAGATGTCGTGTATACTCTCAAACATTGATCAAAATACAGTGGAAGGATGGCATAAGCATAATAGCTAAAGTCCCGAAGTAAATGGTGGCCTTCCATTTCATTGCTTGATTAAGTCCTGGTCGTCGTATTAAGCAATGAAAGGATATATATAAGGATTGTATATGATCATTGATCTGGTTCCGTGATATAAATGTGAATCATTCGATCTGTTCGGCAAAATTGTATTCAAGATATTTGAAAGGTTGGAAGTCTCGAAGACCCAAAGGGAGAAGTCCTGAAGTTTTGACAATAGTCCATCTCATCAGGAGATTGAATTGTGACCATCGAATTGATAAGTGCTCAAGCGCTCATCTCGCCTCACGTGAGGTCACCGCCATTGGACATATGCTAAATATATTTAAAGGGAATAATGTAATGCATCACTTAAATTGATAAGCCTATGGTTCTATGCCAATGATCATATGAACATGTTTTGAAGGATGCATCGATTTCTGTTATCACAGAGACAAAGGGAATCGATCCATTCTTGTGATCAATTTATGAAAGTAAAAGGGGATGTCAGGTTTAACATTGAAGACCCAAAATGATGATCTCTAGTGGTCCCAAAAGTCGTTGTAAATAAACAATTTTTTTATAACTTGTTGCACAAGTCAGGTCAATAATTTAAACAAGTTTTGAGGATAAGAAACTATAAATACAACCATTATTGGTTCACTGGATGGTGTGCTTGTGGAAGCAGACGGGCTTGTGGAAAAGAGAGGCTCGTTGAGGAAGAGAGGCCTGCGGAGAAAAATGAAGGGGATGCGGACCCGAGGTCCATGCGAATATCAGAGAGAAGATGAAATGAAGAAGGCATGAATATCAGAGGAAAGATGAAGTGAAGAAGGCACAAATTTTAGAGAGAAGATGAAGTGTAGTGATGAGTGTTGATGGTATACCTCTGATCATGAATCAAAGTTGATTCAATAAATGGATAATTGCTACTAGAGTTAAATTACTATATGAGCTCTAGTTAGATAGACTATGTTCTATCAGCAAGTTGGGTCTTTATTGAGGGTTGGTGCTCCTTACTTCAGTTGGTGTTGAAACAAAATAGTTGGTGTTGGGAAACTCTTTATTACTATATTCACATATATACATATAAATTATACAAAATCTTAAAGAAACATCCGGTATCTCTTGTCCATTGTGATTATGATTTAATTTTTCTTAATATGTTCAATTATGTTTTAGTTGCTAACTTGTAAGAAGAAAAGTTAGAAAAGTAAACACACTAATTCATCCCCCCCCTCTTAGTTTGGGAGGTGTGTTCAACACCAACAACTAGTTAGATAGATCTAATCAACTACTTCCTTGGGACTTGTCCCCAAATTTTCTTGTCCTCCAATAAGTTGAGAGAGTTCACCTTCCAAGAATTCAACTTGCTAAGGGAGTGCTACTTCCTTGGGATTCACATGAATTTTTGTTAGGTTTCCCAAGAAAATTGTAAAAGGTGTCGAACATGCATCCAATTTAATGAAAAAGAGGTTTTGTTGAAGGTAAACTTGTCAACCAATAAATGTGTTTATTTAACAACCCATCCCTCACACAATTTATCAACTCAAACAACAAGTTAAAATGGAATAATATTTTGTGCCACCTACATTAGAAGAAAATAAATATATCTCTAATGTAAGTTATAATATAAATAAATTAAGAGAGGAATGAACAAAATAGATTATTCATAGTCAATATATGAATTTACATTTACTCTCAATTGACCAAGATAGAATTTGGGTGTTAATCCCTAATATTGGCTCTTTACCCCTTAATTGGGGCATATTATATTAGTAATGTTATTTTATTTAAGTCAGCTTTAGGCCATTAGTTGTAATTATACCTCCTAGTTTCCTATATATACCAAGGAGACATTTTCATTTTGAATCATCTTGTACTTGAACATTTAAGTGGGGTAAAAGGAGGTTTCCCCCTCGAAGAGGCTTATTATCTGAAATTATCTCTTTTTCAAGGTGTTGAGTACTTTTTCTGAGGTTTTTCTATGCTATATTGATATTTGGTTCTTAACATATGGTATCAGAGCTCAAGGTCTTGGGGTTTCGCTGCTACATCTGAGACACCTTGGAATTTTTTCTATAACTCGTTTTATACAATGTTTCAAAAGGAACAACTTGGAGGATATTTAGTATATGGATCAAGTTACGTTGGGTTCAAAATTCAACTGCTTAGGCCTTATACTTTCAGAGATACAACCTGTACAAGATAGGGTTCTAGAATCATCCTGAACCGAGTCATTGCGGAATCTTCGCTATGAAATATTTTCTGTAACTTTTCTGACCCTGAACTCTGGAGGATATTTACAAAAATTAGTAAGGTATATGTGGTAAAACTTTCATCTTCTGGGTCATCGTAAATTTTTAGATACACCTTGTGTAAGATAAGGTATCTGACAAGTCCTATTGACTAGTCTCAAGAAGGTGT
This sequence comes from Picea engelmannii, assembly GCA_009831015.1. Taxonomy (NCBI): domain Eukaryota; kingdom Viridiplantae; phylum Streptophyta; class Pinopsida; order Pinales; family Pinaceae; genus Picea; species Picea engelmannii. The sequence continues at coordinate 9,026 of ML795143.1, forward strand.
TCTAGGTAAAACAATCATAAATTCATTCTAGAGTATCCAAATTGAGTGGGAATAGTTTCATTGGATCGTGGATAGTCTGTAGTATTTATGGTGTGAGTTTCAGAATTTTATATCAATTATTTTGTGCAGGGCATGCTATACAAGTGAGATCTCCTGGAAAGGCCAAAAATCGGCAAGTTGTGGGGAAGTTACTGTAAATTCCACTTGGCACATCCAATTTTGATCAGACCTGTGGCATTGTAGAGAAGAAATATCAGAGAACTACATAAAAGAAAGTTTCATACCCATAAGGGCTGAAACTTGGGAGATACAACAGAAGAAATATTGTTTAGCAGAACCACCTCAAAATCAAGGTTCAAAAGTGATACTTGGCGAACATGCCACCCAAAAAGGGAACTTCTACACCAAATAAGCCTCCAGAAAATCCTACTTGGAATCTTGATGAAGGTGAAGAAATGCGTAGGGACATAAACGATTTACAAAAGAAGATGGTAACAAAATATGAACTACAAGAGATGATGGAGGGTTTTAAAGGGGAGATCATGGAAGTATTGAAAATTTTCGTAACAGAGAAGACACCTAAAAGTGAAAATGCATCCCATGAAATTCATGATGAGGACTCAAGGATGGTGAATCAAGAATAGAGAAACTCCAACTTTGGTTTTAAGACCAACCATGTTCCTAAGATTGATATGAGGAAGTTTGATGGAAAGGACCCAATCACATGGATACTTTAGATGGAGCAATTCTTTGATCTCCATTATGTGCCACATACAGAAAATGTATGAATTGCTTCTTTATATTTAGAACCTAATCAATTTGTATGGTATCAATGGCTTTGTTCTCACAAATCACTCATCACTTGGACAATTTTCATAGAAGAAATGATAGCACACTATGAGGATACAAGGAGAAATACCTTCTTTAGCCAATTGATAAATCTCAAGCAAAAGGGTTCAGTTACCGAGCACATTGAGAACTTACAAGGATTGAATATAAAGGTAACAAATATTCCATATGAGCACTTGATTGATGTATTCATAGGAACTTTAAAGGATAACATTCAACATGAGGTTCACCTTTGGGAACCCAAATCATTGGAGAATGCATTTAAGGTGGC
>ML795143.1:20205-32511 GCA_009831015.1 Picea engelmannii
GGTTACGTATCGTGCGTCTTGGTCATGTTCTGATGTTCGTCCTGGTTGTTTACTCGTATATGCACACACACACACTTCAAAAAAAAAATTTTTTGCACCTGGCACTAGAATAGTTGTCGTAACGAGGCGGTTCGTTACAAAATATATGAAGAATCACAAGGATCAAATCAAAACGAATTATGGACCATATTGGAGGTTCTATTTGGGAATAAAGAATATTTTTAATATTTCATGCAGGATGTCGAACAGATAGAGCTAGAAGAGAAGCCATCAGAAGATCAAGCCTCTTATTATGAAGAGTCTTCTACAAAAGTATTTGCAGAAATTTGTATTCCATTAATTGAAGATGATTTCTACTCCATTTCAGATTTGTTTTCTGAAATTCATGTGGAAGATATATGGAATGCATCTTAGGAGTCACATGCAAACACTTTTGCATGCACCATGCATGCATCTCAAGAGTCAAAAAGGGAGCTACACACATCAGACGCCATTCTAATATTTTTTGTGAAACAATTGCAGAAACAAATTGGATATTTGAATTCCTCTCAGGAAAATATCCAAATTCAAAAAACAAATCACCTGAAACGGAGTCTGGAAAGTGAAGTTATGATCGTTTCAAAATCAACAAAATTTCAGCGTTTTTCCGGAAACGACTGCACGATTTTCAAAGTTTCATCCAAAATTTATTTGGATATTTTTCATTACAAGAAGATAAAGTGCATATGTGTGGACATATAAATGGTGCATATACTTCATTCGATCCATGGAGACATCTACATCTTCAACAAAATCTTCAACGAGAACAAACTTGCATAGTTACGAGGTGTTCTTGGAGTGAAGGATAGGGTTGCTTAGCAACTGTTTTTTGTTCCTTTTCCTTTTTTATATTATGCATTGTAATTTGAGGGGGGGGGGGTTGTTCCCATGATTTTTTCCCTCTTTCCTCATTTAGTTCAGTGTATCTTTTGTATTTGGGTACCTAACATGGCCTTGTTTCCGGGACCCATTCTTTATTTTCACCATAGTGATGTTCAGGGGGGGTGTTGGAGTTACTTCACACACACCTAGGATTTATTTTTACTAAGGTTATTCCTTGTTCATTAGTAATAATTAGTTATTATCCAGTCTCCTATATTTTAGGAGAGAATATTCCACCTGAATAATATTCTCTTTTAGTTGACACTTTAGTTTGACTAGTTGAATTGAGTTTAGATGTTGCATTGGTTTTATCACCATGCAACATTGGGATCATCACCATGATAATGCACATTTTCCTTGGGATCATCACTAGACTGGTGCATTACCCTTGATTTCTTGAGTTAACTACTCACTACTCTTTGTTCAGTCAGTTAACTGAAGACTAGTTGACTAGTTAACTCAGCTAGGTGGCAGTTCACTCCCATAATTGCCTAAGAGACTAGACTAGGTGGCAGTTCACTCCCGTAACTGTTGGTGTGTGTCCAGATCACTCTAGAACACCACTATGGCTAATTATTTACTCATGTATCCTATATATATTGTAAATTATTCACTCTTTATGTGTGGAATACGGTTAATGAGAATTCTTCCATTCTTTCTCTCCTTCTTCTTCTTTCTCAATTTATCTCTACAAATGTATGTAGTATTTTCTAGCTAGATCTATTTTGTGCAAGTTCACCACATTTTCACTTGTGAACTCACAACCGATGCATCCAAGGCTTGTGGGTAGTTCTCAAATAACTATAACATGTCCCCGAGACATCCACTACCCTGCAATGCATATGTACCTAGTCATGTGCACCCCTATAACTTCACAACCATGCACCCCTATGACTTCACAAGCAATGCATCCAAGGCCTATGGGTATTTCTCAAATAACTACAACATTTCCCTAGGACATCCACTACCTTGCATGCATCTACACCTCATCATGTGCACCCTTGTGACATCACAACATGCATCTAGGGATGGTGGTATCTCTCCCATGGCTACAACATGTCATCATGAGACTATCCAATTTCCCACAGAAAAATTGGATATCTTATGCATGACATCCAATAACCCATGATAAAAATTGTACCTTGTCTCTTCAACATGCATATAGTGTCGATGGGTAACTCTCCAATGGATACAACATGTCATCATGACATCCACTACCATGCGATAAAATTTGAATCCATCATTCCCTCTGAAGAGGGACTACGCCGAGCTTGTCCCTAAAGTACTTGAAATTCATCCTTCACAATGTCTTTGTCAGCACATCCACAACCTTCTCATTGGTAGGCACATATTGGAGCCTCACTTCTCCCTTCTGCACCATATTGGAGCCTCATTTCTCCCTTTTGTACCAAGTTTCTATCAACCAAGTGTCACTTCCGTGAGAGACAAACTCCAAGTGTAATACCACACGAGCTCACATATATTGACTATTGAACATGCGAATCTATACATCCTCAAATATCCATAGTGCAACATGAACTCACCCCATGCAATGAAGGTTTGTGGGTAGATCTTAATAGCTACAACATGTCCCTAGGACATCCACTCCCTGTGATGCATCAGTACCTAATCATGTGCACCCTTGGTCTTAGTGCCAACCCTTTTTCATGCTGGATGAGATAAACCTGTCTCAGTGCCAACCCTTTTTCATGTTGGATGAGATCCACCTGTCTTAGTGCCATCCCTTTTTCATGTTAGATGAGAACACTTGGTGCCAACCCTTTTTCATGTTGGATGATAACACTCAATTCCAACCCTTTTCATGTTGGATGAGTTCCACCTATCTCGATGCCATCCATTTTTCATGCTACATGAGTTCCACCTGTCTCAGTGCTATCCCTTTTTCATGTTGGATGAGTTCCACTTGTCTCAGTGACAACCCTTTTTCATGTTGTATGAGAACACTTAGTTCCATCCCTTTTTCATGCTAAATGAGTTCCAGATGTCTCAGTGCCAACCCTTTTACATGTTGGATGAGAACACTCAATACCAACCCTTTTTCATGTTGGATGAGAACACTAAATGCTAGCCCTTTTTCATGATGGATGAGTTCCACATGTCTCAGTTATAGACATTTTTCATGCTATATGCAAACACTCCCTCTTAAGAGGGACCATTCCAAGCTTGTCCCTAAATTACTCAAACTTCATCCTCAACGATGACTTGGTAAACACATTTGTAACTTCATCCTATGTAGTCACGAAATTGGAGCCTCACTGCCCCCTTATGCATTATATCCCTGATATAGTAATATCTGATATCTATATGATTCGACTTGTCATATACCACAGGGTTCTATGATGACTTCATCTAACTCTGGTTGTCACACTAAATGCAGGTCACCTCCAGTCTGAGACCAACTAACCCAGACAAAAGTTCTCGAAGTCACACTACTACTGCACATGCTGCCAAATACTCAGCTTCAGTCGTATTGAATGACACACATGACTGATTCCTACATCCGATGGAGCCTCCTTCTCCTTACTGTAGTACCCATCTCCCTCTGGAAATAACAATTCAGCTCCCTCTCAACCACTAAATATAAGCTATATCTTCAACCTGCTGAATTCAACACTTGTCATCCAAAAAAAGTCTCATCATTCTCTTCTTCTGGGTCTTACCTATAAGTCAAATTCAGTCCAATAGCCAATAATTTTCGAAGCCACATTGCTTCATGACTTGCTCCACATGCTGCCACATACTCTGCCTCATTCATATTGAGTGCTACTCATAAATTCTTCTTATCGCTCCATGAAACCATACTGGATCCTAGATTGAACCAATATGTCGAAGTACTCTTCTGATCAGGAATACTGTCAGACCAATTTGAATATAAATATCCATATAAGCTGAACTCATGGTCTGTCACATACCTAAGAACATAATCTAATGTACCCTTAAGGTAACTCATCACATGTATTGCTGCGACCAAATGAACCTACCCAAGCTGCTCCATATATTGACTGAGGGTGTTCACAACAAAACATATATCCATTCTTATGTTTGCCAAGTTCATCAACAAACCCATCATCTGCCTGTATAAAGAAACATCCACAGTCTCTAAAGTCATATCCTGCAACAACTTCATATTTGATACCATAGGTGCATCCATTTCCTTGGAATCAAACATCATGAACCTCTTCAGGATTTCTACTGTATACTTCCCTTGATTCATAAATATCTCATCCCGTCTCTGCCATACCTCGAGACCCAAAAAGTAATTCATCATCTAGAGATCTTTCATCTCAAACTCAACAACCATTTTTTCTCTTACAATCTGAGATGAGATTTTCCACACCTGTTAGAAATAGGTCATCCACATACAATAGTAGTATTACCAGACCATCATCCACAACCTTAAAGTAAAGGTTAGGATCTGCACTGCTCTTTGTAAATCCTAATCTTGTCAAAAATGTGTTGATCCTACCATACCATGCTTTGGGTGCCTAATTTGATCCATACAAAACCTTCTTCAATATGCACACTAAGTGTCCCATAGTTGTCACATACTCAACAAAGTGTTCTCTGACTACAAACACCATTCTTCCAAATCAGGTTTCCATCTATTCCACATGAAGAATTTCAGTCCTTTCGGATGTTGAAATCCACACAATTTGAGTCTTATGTCCTTATAAGACTATGTCAGGACCATTATCCATTGGTCAAATTACCATGACCAATATTGGGATAATTTCAACGTGATGTTGAAACGTTAACACTTAAGAATAACTTACAAAATTACATAAAATCTCAACACTCCCTCTTAATGAGGAAGGCATTATATTCGGCATAGACTATAACATTTTCACCATCCACACGAGCTCATGATCATTGAATTTTGGACACACGAATCTATACATCATAGTAAATCCATAGTGACTTCACATCATCCATCCATTATATACTCGATGTCATATGACTAACCATGTTGATCTTCTAAATTCTAGTGTTAAATTAGACAAGCACAATTTTCCGCAAGTGGTAATTACTTCCAACAATATTACTTTAGTAAACTATAAAACATCACTAAGTAATTACACTCAGAAAATTTCAACTACTTACAAACTTTGGCCTCTTCCTTAGTTGACTTCCCACATGTGTGAGAGAAAAATATGTGTGTCTATTGTTGTATCTTTTTATAGTAATATTAAATTGATCCAAAAATAAATGTCTCTATGAAAATTAAATTTAAAATTTAATTAAATTTTCTTTCTTATAAATAGTTGGAGAATACCTCTCGTAACTACCCAAAGATTAATCTGGTTATAATCCATCCACATAGTATTTGACTTTGTTAAATTGTTCCTCCATAATTCATGTTATTCTTTGCATAAATATAGGTAGAAGTACATTCCTCTTCTTTAGGTAATTAGACATTTTTACTAGAAATTACTGCCCACCATAATTTATGGAATTCTTTCTATAATTTAGGTAGGAGTAAAAAGTAAATATGTTGTACATAGAGATTGCAACAACCCCATAAATTTAACACTCCCAGGAATTTACTCTACTCTCATTTTCCTGGGTCCTCATGTGAGGGAATCAGGCCCAGTCCTGCTCTGATACCATGTTGAATTTTTTATATGAGAAGATATTGTATGTGAATGAATATCTATTATATAAAGAACAAATGGTGACCATGGTGACCATCCATGAAGAGATGTGTCCATTGGGTAATAAATATATTTATGCTGTATATTATATTATATTATACATATAATATAATATACTTTATATTTTATTATATATATTTATACTTTATATTATAAATTTATTATTACATTAATAATATTATAGCTGATAATATTGCTTAATAATTAATCTTCATATTATTAATTATCAATCTAGTAGAATGTCTTTCCGATGCTGCCCAAACATCAACATAATGTACAATGGATATCAGTAGGAAGAGATATCAGATTGATGGTTCAAGGCAGAGACACAAGGTGCAATTTTATTTGTAATCCATTTTGACTATTAGGAGTATTGGAACCCTTTTATAAAGTACTATAACATATCTCTGATGAGTGATAAATAGGAGTAAGGTTCCACAATGCAGGTTCCTTATCGACCTTGAAATATTGGAGGAATGTGTGATATGTATTTTGTATTGCAAACCCCTAATATCTCAATATGGAAATATCCACGTCATGTTGTGGTAAGCACAGGTTCCATTTAATTGATGATATTTATTTATGGTTTACATTGGGTAGCGATATTCTATATTAGATATCACCCAAACCCAAAATAAGCAACACAAAAAAAGAAATAGATACGTCGATATTATGATATTCAAAGCACCGGGTTCGAGCATTTGGTTCTATCAAGTTAGCATTGAATCTATAAACATGGATTTTTGGAAGATTTGTAAGATATTGGTTATGAAGGTTAGGTGAGTGGAGTTTATATACAATTTTGTGTTGTATTATAAGTGCTTAATATAGAAATTTACAAACTTAGATCATTTTGCTGCGTATAAAGGATATACTAAAAATTAGTAAGCAAAGATTTAAAATGGACCAACCAATCATCTTTTTTTGTATCAGAGAAAACATGCTCTTGAGAAGAGGGATCCTGACATAGGAGATGTCAATGAAAATGAAGAAACAACCTCTGAGGAAGAGTAAGAAGAGGAAACTACAGAAGAGAAAATGTTGACGATGATCACAAATGTCGGTGCCGAACTGAAAGTGGAGGTACCAATGTATGAAGTTAACATTAATGTTCAAGAAATGATTGATTGTATTAATGCTCTGGCTAAATATTTTGATTGTGAAGATGTAGATGAGGAAAACAAGGTGAAGTATGCACTGACAAGTTTAAAAGGTCATGCAGCCCTATGGTGGGATGAATTGCAAGTAGACACAAATATAAAAGGTAAACGAAAGATTATGAATTGGAAAAATATGGTTTCTAAATTTAAAAAAAAAAAAAAATCATGCCTAAAGATTACCAGCTGAATTTATTCAAACAATTGTAGAATCTCAGACATAAAACTCTGATAGTAAAGGAGTACACAAAAGAATTAATAGACTAAATATTAGAGTTGGTCATATAGAGGAATATATTGAAAATGTTTCCAGATATATAAATGGTTTGATGTATGTTATTCAAGATGCAATTAGCATTTTGTTCTAGAGAACAATTGAAGATTCTTACTAAGAAACTTTCAAGGAAAAAGAGATGTTGGCCAAAAAAGAGATCCAAAAAAATAGAGGAAGAAGTCTAACAAGATTCAAAGGAAAATCCAGTACCAAATAAAGATTTTAGACACCAAAAGATGAAGGAGGAATCTGAATTAGTCAGTCACCGAGAGGAGGAGAATCAAGAGGCATAATATTTTTCTCAAGAGGCAGAGCTAGAGGCAGAGAAATTCAGATGTTACATATGTCAAAATAAAGGCCATATGTCATGGGTCTATCTAGAAAATAAATCAACAGGTGAGAGAGGTGCACATGTTACAGTCTACAGAGGCCAAGGAAGAGAATGTGAATGTAGTGGCAAAAGAAGAAACTCCAAAGGTAGAGGACTCATTGTCTATGAAGAGAGTTTTGATTCAACCATAAAAGGAAGAAAATGAACCAACTTAGAGAAATGTTTTATTCAGGATTGTATGCAAGTCAAGAGGAAAGTGTTGTAAAGTTGTCATTGATAGCCGTAGAAAAGACAAATAAGTTTCCATTGATATGGTAAATAATTTGGTATTAAAGAGGACAACACATACCATTCCCTACAAAGTTTCCTCATTGCAAAAAGGACATCAAATTTTAGTGAATGAATAGTGTAATGTGGAAATTAGATTGTTAGTTATAAGGATGAGGTATTATGTGATACAATTCCCATGGATGTATGCCATATTTTGTTGGTAAGGCCATGGAAGTATGATAGGAAAGTCATTCACGATGGTAGGAGTAACACATATTCTTTGGAAAAAGATGGAAATACACATGTATTATTTCCTTTAAAGGATGAAGGAGCTAAATAAGAAGTTGGTTGTAGTGCATTGTTGATGAGTGGAAAAGAACTACTACAAGAAGTAAATAAGCAAGAGGTATTGGATAAAGATGGAGACCAGGGTTATGTAAAATTGCCAACAAAAGGCATCGTTGTAGTCTAGATACACTGGCATGTTCCTCCTTCCACGAGCGAAATAAGTCTCACCCGAGGCATATTCGAGACTTGGAAGATGAAGTGATTCAGAGAGAATGTGACATCTAATTTAGATTAACACTATTTAGATCCATGGAACAGATTCCAAAGACATGCACAACTAGTGATCAACTACTAACTAGACAAGAAAGAATTAATTATGTGATAGAAACAATAAATTGTGCGACCGAAACATAGATTCATACACATCAAGACAAATCAACATGAAAATTAATTTTAGGGGAAAACCATATCTTTATATTACTAGTTCCACCATTCCAGAATCATTATACATCGTAGATATCCAACACAATCTCTTTTGCAACAAGATACAACTTCACATAACTTATTACAAACGCAAGATCATGTTGTGAAGGCAATTGGAATATCAACATAGACCATTATAGTAGCAAGGAAAATAGTGAAAACCCAAAAAATACCCATTAAAAATATCTTATCAAGACTGAATCAATCCCATCCCTTTTCCCATTACATAGCTCCATATTTATATTTTTTCCCTTGGCTACCTCTTGAATTCATTATTCTACTATTTTTTCATCTTTTCCCTACTGGTGCTCGATTCTTTTATCCTTTCTCACTGCTCGTCCATCTGGTGCATGGTGATTTTGACTGTTTCTGATGTTGTTATACTTCTTGTTATCTTTTCATTCTTCAATCTATTTTCCATTGATTCTTATTCTTCCAATTGACATCCATCGCTTTCCCCAAAAAAAATTATATTTCAAAAAATGGAGGGCCCAACAGGACCTGACCATAAACGTTGACTCACCCTGAGTGAACCATCCAATTCCTTACATGGGATTCATTCAAATGGAGGTACCAACTCTGGTATGACCTGCATCACTTGGTGGCAAAAGATGTCATACTTCTCCACCTATTCTTTCCATTTCTACATGAAAATGGAAGCTCCCGCAACAAATTCTTCCCCAACAACAACATCAGTCTCTGCAAGCTTAGTGGTTAGTAGGGCCTTCCACTTAGTCTTCAGATTAGAATCCAACTATTTTATCCTGACATACTTATCTTGAACTGTAGGATTGAATCCCTGAGTTCTTTATTTGCAACTTGAGTGGCCTTGTACATTCCATCATGTCGCCCACTAACTTCTTCGATCTCTATGAACTTTCCTATTGCGCAATGGGGTCAATTATCGCCTAAGCCTCCTTATTTATTTAATTGATTTGAATATGGATATATTCTATAGAAATTTTCCTCTTTTCTAATACGCTGACCCAATCATTGACTATGTCAAACAAGAAACTTTACTCAGTATCTCAATGATGAATGGAAGAGAAAACTTTGTCTCTCTTAGCAATGACCCAAGTGATATTCTCGAGCATGGGATTAGGTTGATCATACTCCTTAAGAGAAATGGATTCTATATACAATTGTGGGATATCTTTTTTCCCTTCTAGGTGAAAACATGCCTTATCCAAAAGAACAACCCGGTGCACTGGTGAAACCAGGTTAATATCCTCAGGAAACTCAGGAGAAACCTAGCAGAGTATGGTCCACACTTGGTGATCCAAAAATCCTTAGATGTCAATTAGTTCTTAAGAAGACACTAAACATCCCAACAGATTCGGGAAATGAAGATCATTATGACTATTTGAAAAATATTATGTGAAAACACTTATTTATCCATAAACTTCATTAACTGATAAATATAACTTGCAAAAATGAGAATTAAAAAATAGAGAGAAATAGAGACAACAAATAACAAGGCTTGTTACACAGTTTGATAATGAAGTTCATCCATTTTGGGATATGTCTCTGGGACTGCTTCTAAATATGATAGCACTCTATTAATGCTCAAATGATTGATAGAATGATGACTTACAATGGAAATTTTTTATATGTGCTTCAATTCTGTTGCTCAAACCCAGAAACAAAGGTCTCCACAGACTTTCTCTCGAAATTATGCGAAAAATGAGTATAAACCTGACTATGTTCTGAATAGGGGTCAAAGACCCCCTTTTGCATGCAAAATGAGACTATGGATCTCGTACATATAAAACATAACTAAGAATTTCAAAAATAGCACTTTAGCACATAACACATCACCATCATATTCCTCTTGGAAAACTGAGAAAAATGAGTATAAACAATATATACTTGTTTCAAAGATTCCCAACACCCTAAATCTCATAAAAATAAACTCTTAGCATGCAAATCAAGGAAAACTCTCACTTGGCATGAAAACCCATGTCAAAACGAACTCAGAACTGAGTTCTTGACATCAAAATTTGTGCCAAGTCCATGTCGTATACATGGCTTGGTGATAGGTTTATATAGGGCTAGGTCAACCACCCTACCCCCTATATGTTCGAGATCCATTTAAACTAAGAGTCAATATATTGTTATTGGTTGGTTAACCCAACTAACATGTGTGGCACAATGGTTGGTGCATGTTTGTTAATTCATTAGAATATTGGTGGGGAGGTCAGGGTTTCAAATCCCACAACCCCTCCACTTTCTATTTTTACAACAATATTTATATATATAGAATTGAACCATTGGATATTCATCCCAACCCCTTGGGGCATAATTTTTTATTCGAAGCCCTCCTTGGTCTTCTCAAAGGTGCCACGTGTCGATCACTATTTTTTACACATGATGTACAGATGCAATGACACCTTCCTAGTCACTATACAGTCGTTACATCACCTGCCACATTAGTTTGATTGTACCTACCACGAAATCATATGAAACTTCCACCTAGAAACCATGTCACTGTATGACCTACCATGTGTCACCCTTTGAGTGGAACCACATGGACCCTATGGATGCCACATCATCATATAGATAATGAGCACTTGACGCATCACAACAATAAAGAAGACTGAAAAAACATTTTTGATCAAGTTAACCATTCCCTTAAATTCATAAACTCTGTCATTCATTTCTGTAGCTACTAACCATACTCCATTGACTAGCATAAAACTAAGAAACAAAACTGAATATACAGATGCAAAAGAGAATCAACCATCAACATATTTTCCCTTATTAACAGGAAAAACATCAACAAAAGGACCTATTTTAATTTCAACCGTAGGCTGTAAATATAGATCCTAGATACTAGCATTAACTAGCATTTTCACATGACCTATAGTGACAGCAGTTAAATTAGTCTTCATCTGATGAGCTCTCACAATGAACTCAATCCCATGCTTGAAAATATAATACTTGTTTTGTTCCCTGTAGAAAATTTCCTTTTTGTCATACAAGTATGGACTTCTCAAAACCATTTTGCAAAAGTCAAGTGGAACAATGTCTAACTCTACCTCATCAATGAAATTGGATGTGATCTCAAACCATAACTTACATTTCTTAGTTACCTATAATTGAACATTAATAAAAATCCAAAACAAAGGATATGGTATCAGATTAGGCCTAGTTGTTAGGATATTTAGACACTTAGGAGTTAGTTAAGATCTACCTAGTATAATGTGTCATTAGGTAAATGTATGTTTCTTAGTGTGTTTATTTAGTATTCATTAGTATGCATTTGTAGTTAGGAAATCTGACGGTCATGATATGTTCCCGACATAGAGTGATCCGACGGTTCATAATTTCCTCAATCTTAATGGTTACATTGATCCATGGATTAACACTCGATTAGTCCATGATTTCTATTTAAAGAGAATGGAGGGTCATTTACCGATGATCAATTATGAGAAACTCTCTTGTAAATATCTCTGTAATTTTTTTCTTTTGCATTAAAAAATTTCTCCAAGTGGTCATATTGGCTGGGGCCGTGGATGTTTCCTCGTAGGGGTTTTACCACGTCAAAACATCAGTGTGTTGATATTTGATCTATTTTTTTTTAGTGGTTACTGAATGTGTTCTTCCTATGTTGGAATAACTGTGTTATCAAACATGGTATCAGAGCCTATTTGAAGACCCTCCCCTGTTGTAGATCGAGATTGTGAGGTTGAGTTTCCTCATCTATAGTTTCTTCCATTTCTATACATTTCTAGGATGAGAGGATTGTTCCATTGTGTCTGAAGCGCTCTTTTCAATCAGGTATTATTTTCATTTCATTCAAAAAGGTTTTTTTTTTCCAATATACAACCATTTCAGTCAGATTCAGAGGTATAAATCCCAAATACGCCCCTTTTAAACTTTTGCAGAATATTCTTTTAGTTATATATA
>ML795143.1:42618-57431 GCA_009831015.1 Picea engelmannii
CCTCATGTATGTGCGCCAACTCATCAACTACTTGTCTCAACCATGTACTCAACATGTACCTCAACCAAAAGCCCTCATCAATTTCATCATCCAAATCTGATTTGTAGCTCTGTAATATACCTGGTGTATATGATCACATTCCTACAATCCTTCCTTAACTTTAAAAACAAGAGACTAGCATTTTCATCAAACTTTTCTTTAGTCTCACATGCCTAGTTTTGGATTAGTCGACAACCTTAACTTGAAGTAATCATAACTTTGAACTTGTAATGTATAAAGATCTGAAACTGATACACAATGTTATTTAGTGTTTTTTATGCAATTACTCCAAGTTTCACTACTTGTAACCTATTAGAAAAGGAGTTATAGAAAAAATGACATACCTTGTTGAATTCTGGTTTATTCTAGAGAGCGGCCTTGTAGAGAATGCCCCGCAAAAATTATTTGATGAAATGATCTGAAAATTTTACACAGAATACTAACAAATGTACCCTAACCAAAAAATTTAGCCTCATGTAATTTGGATCTGTTATGAATAATTTATGACGTTTTTACCCAAAACACCTGATTTTGACTAGTTTCAGAACTGGCCACAAAACCTATTTTCCACAGAGTATAACTCCCAAAATACAATGACCCACAATCTGAATTTGTAACCATAGATACCTGGATATGTTTTCTCACTTTCATAGAAATTGAAGGATCTAAATCATTATGGAAACAAAGTTATAGAGAAAATGGTGAGATGACCTAAAAATAACATACCTTAGAAAGCACCATCAAAAGAATTTATCCTTCCTTGCATTTCGGCCTTCTTTTCTTCACTTTCCTTAGAATGTCAGCCTAGATATAATTTGTATACCTCAAAATCCTATAGATATTCAATATTCTCAAGTCTGATTCAAATGAGAGAGCCTTGCCTCTTATTTATACTCTCCAATTAGCTTCCTTAAAAACATCTTCTAACTCACTTGGCCCCACTTTCCTTATTTTAGGGTTGGGTCCACTGCTAATTTCTCCATTAAAATTATTATTGAAATAATTTATTTTTTATTCAATTTGAATTATAATACACTCATCACTTCACTTTATTATTTACCTTTTAAAATCTCTTAAACCACCTTGATTACTTTGACCTTTTGGGGCTTCTAGATGACATATGAGGGTCCTCCAACTTCGTAAGGACATAACTCTCAAACCGTCAGGAGTTATGTGACATTCTACATACCACCAGAAATGGCATGACATGTACTATCCATATAGAATAGTATTGTCTGAAAATATATCATAACTCATACCGTTAACCATCAAACAAACTTGGGTCTATTACCCAAACCTGGGGTCTCCAACTTCTCATGGCCATAACTCTCTAACCGTGAGGAATTATGTGATGTTATACATACCACCGGAAATGACATGACAAGAACTATCCATATAGGATATTTTCCCTGACAAATTCACTTTCCTTCATCTCATTATTCCACAATTAAGCATGGGTTCTCTTACTCCACAAAGCGTCTTCCTGTGAGCTCTTTCAGCATAAGGGGACCACTTTGGAGTTCATCCATATTTACTTCTTATCAACCATGAAAAAACAATAATGAGTCATATTTACATCAAACACTATTGGGTCCATTACCCAAACCTTTGTGCTATGGGTCTTTCTTCAAGATTTGACATCAATGATAACCAACCTTAATCAATAGACATGGTGCTTGTGTCGGTTGTGTTCTTAGGAAACATCATTGGGAAAATTTTGACAAATGTGCCTCTTGGCATGCCTTAGTCCCTTTGCAACTTGTTGAGAGTGACTTGTGTGGTCCATTTTCTTATCCTTCTTTTTCTAGGTGCAATTATTTATTAACTTTCATTTTTGACTTTTCCATATGCACTTGGGTTTACTTCTTAAAACTTAAGAGAATTTTTTTTGACAAGTTTCTATCCTATAAGGCCCTTGCAGAAAAGAAATATAAACATCAAATTCAAAGGATAAGAAAAAATAATGGACGTGAATATGTGTGAAATAATTTTACAAGTTACTACACTACACAGGGAATCCAAATGAAACACACCGCTCCATATACAACACAACAAAATGGTGTTGTCGAGAGAAACAACTACACATTAAAAGAAATTGATAATTATATTATTCAATCTAAGGGATTAAGTCTAAATTATTGGGAAGAAGATATCAACTGTGCAAATTACATAGAAAATCACACTCCCACAAAGGCTCTTAAAAATATAACACCGGAAGAAGCTTGGACTAAAAGTAAACCATATGTAAGTCACTTTTGTGTATTTGGAAGTATAGCATGGGCTCACATCTTGGATGAGAAAAGGAAAGATTTGCATCTTAAAAGTGAGAAGTGTATAGTTGTTTGTTATTTTGAAGATGTCAAAGGTTATAGACTTCTTCAACCACATTATAATGAAATTATTATTATAAGAGATTTTAAATTTAATGAAAATATCTTGGTCTCCGAGCCTAATTTGACGATTGTGTGTTCTTCATCCCGTGAGACATCTTTGATGTTTGTGCCTTTTTTTGTTCCTATTTTGGTTTATTCTTTAGATGATGACAGTGAGGATGAAAATACACCTCTTCCCACTCACCTTTCTCTATATGATTCCATTGAACCTGAACAAATACCAACACAACCACTTCCTAGATGGGTTCGTTCAACACAAGAAGAAGCTGGTGATATTATCAGTGATCCTTCAGATCATAGTCGTACACATTCACAGTTCCAATGAGACTCTTCTATTTTCTCTCAAGTTTTAGAGACCCGTGATCCAAATACATTTGCAGAAGCTTCAGGTCATCAAAATTGGGATACAATAATGAATGAAGAGTATCGTTATTTAATGGAAAATTATACTTGGAAACATGTACCTCTTCAAGAAGGAAGAAAACTTGTCATATGTAAATGGCTCTATAGAACTAATTATGCATCACATGGAAGTGTTGAAAGACACAAGGCTCGAATAGTTGCCAAAAGATTTTCCCAAGTTGAAGGAATTGATTATAATGAAACTTTTTCCACTATAGCCAAAATGAATTCCATCGACCTTGTTCTTTCTGTTGCCACCTCACATAAATGGGAGGTCCATCAGATGGATGTTAAATATGCCTTATTGCATGGGGGTTTTAAATAATAAATATACATGGAACAACCTCTTGGATATGTCTATAATGACTTAATCCTTGTTTTTCACCTTAATAAATCTCTTTGTGGTCTTAAGAAAACTCCCCAATATTGGTATGCCAAAATGGGAATCTTTCTTGTTGACACCATATTTTCTAGATACCATTCTAATCCTAATGTCTATACCAAGAAAGTAGGAATCTGTCTCATAATCCTTTTCCTTTATGTTGATGACCTTATCAATACTGGTAGTGACTCAAAACTTTTAAACCATGTAAAAACCAGCCTTAATAAGGAATTTGAGTTGATAGACTTATGATTTTTGCACTATTTCCTTGGCCTCCAAGTTTTGCAAACCAAGGAGGGAATTTTTCTTTCCTAGTCTAAGTATTCTTGTGACATTCTTCATTGCTTCCACATGGAATATTGTAAACCAACCCCTTCTACCTTTCAGTATCGAGTCAAGATTTCTTCCGCCTATACTTCTCCCGAAGTTGAAGACACTTTGTATCATTAGTTAGTTTGTAGCCTCTTATACTTGACTCATACCCATCCTAATCTTTCCTTTGATGTTGGTCTTGTTTCTCGGTATATGCTAACACCCCATGAAAGCCATTGGAAAGTAGCTAAAATGATACTTTGGTATGTCTAGGGTATAGTTCAGTCTGAGATACATTACAGTTTAGGGGGGCCTCCTTTATTGGTTGGTTTCACTGATTCAGATTGGGCTAGTGATCTTGATGATCAGAATTTTACTGCAGGTTAGTTTTCAGCCTTGGTTTATGACCTATCACTTGGGCCTATAAGAAATAACAATCTATTGCACTTTATTTAGCAGAAGTAAAGTATCGAGAAACGATAAATGTAGATTAGGAATCCTTGTGGCTTTGGAATATCCTTTTAGAGTTTGGATTTCAACAACAACATCCGACTAGCCTTTGGTGCGATAATTATAGTCCCATCAAGCTCACCAAATACCAAGTTCATTATCAGCGCAAAAAAGACATCGAGCTACACATGCACTTGATCAGAAAGATCATTCATGATCGAGTTATTGAAGATCTCTTTTTCCCTACAAAATATGAAGTTGCATACATTTTCACAAAGTCTCTTACAAAAGTGAAGTTTTCCAAACTTTGATCTATGTTATGAGTTCAAGAAGTTGTCATTAAGGGGGGGTAGGCTCTGACACCTCCTTCCTTCTCCTATTGAGTAACTATTGTAAATATTTCAATCTTATCCCAAGTTGTTCCTAAGGGGGGATGTTAGGATATTTAGACACTTAGGAGGTAGTTAAGATCTACTTTGTCTAATGTGTCGTTAGGTAAAAGTTTGTTTCCTAGTGTGTTTCTTTAGTATGCATTAGTATGCATTTCTAGTTAAGAAATCCGATGGTCATGATATGTTCTCGACATAGAGTGATCTGATGGTCCATATTCTCATTAACCTTAATGACTACATTTATCCGTGGATTAACACCCAATTGGTCCATGATATCTACTTAAATATCATGGAGGTTCATTTTTCGATAATTGATTGTGATAAACTCTCTTGTAAATATCTTTGTAATCATTTTCTTTTTCATTAATAAATTTCTCCAAGTGGCCATGTTGGTTGGGGCCATGGATGTTTCCTCATAAGGCTTTTACACATCAAATATCAGTGTGTTTATATTTTATCTAGTTGTGTGCATGGTTACTAAAGGTGTTTGTCTTATGTTAGAATACTTGTGTTGTCGAACACTAGCTTCCAATCCCAAATTATGAACAAATTTCTATGCAACAAGATTTTACTTGTGATCAAATATCAACTAGTGTATAGATATTAGTGTGGTTTGATCTAACTTGTGAATGAAATGATCATTTTCTTTTCCTTCCATCAAGGTTTACATTATCATTTGAAGAACAAGTATGTGAACTAGAACTAGCAATGAAAAATATACCTTTAATTCCCATAGTTTTGACTTTAGAATCTGATCCAAGATCTTGAACTATAGTTGTGGCCTTATGTTTACCCTTGTCCTTGAACTTCTTTGGTTGCGTATTTGAATGCAACTTCCTACATGTTTCCCCCTCATGTGCTTTCTTCTTGTAATGAGAACATGTAGGATTCTCTTCTTCTTTTTCCTTTGACCGATTCTCGAAGTTACACAACTTCTTTGACTGCTTCTCAAAGTTATGTCGCTTTCCCGACACATCCTCAACAACATGTTTTCCTTTTCTAGCGTCAAGATGAGGATATTTTACTAACACTTCATCAATATTAGTAGGACTAAACATCAATATAGTATGTCAAATATAGGAATGAAAACCACCAATATACTTTAGAATAGTTCCAGGAATATGTAATAGAATTCCCAAATAAAATGCCTTCCTATTAAATTAATGTGTATAAGCTTGACCATTTTTCGCTTTTCCTTGTCTTAGATGTTTCCAACAAGTCATTGATGTTTTCATATAAGCTAATGGATAATTTTTTTTTCTTAATGCAACAATAAATTCATTCCAGGAAGAAATGATTTTACCATGTTGAGTAAGATCAGGTTGTGTCTCACTCTCCCACCATGTCAAATTTGTGTCGCACAGGCGAAGAGAAGCCAACTATATACTTGCAGTGTCCTTTATGATTTTATGTCCCCTAAAATGTACTTCAATATGTTTGACTCAATTATCCAACATCTTTGAATTCAACTCTCCATCATAAATATGTAAATCAAACTTTACATCTAGCTTTAACAAAGACAAATATTGAGAATGAGATGATGATGATGATGGTGAAGGAGGCTCTGGAGGTTATTCACCTTCTCCTTCTTCTTTAACTACTTCATTTTTTACCAATGTACTTTCTCCCTTGGCCTTCTTTTTATCCTCATAAATTTCTTCCACCATGGCCTTCATTGTCATGAACATGGAAAAGAATGCCTCTTTAGTATCGAAAGGTTTTGGATTAGAAGAATCCCTATATTTTTTTGAATCCATTTCTTGCTTTTGAAATGAACTCCTCAAACTAATCTCAGGAATGTACTCTTCAATCGATCCTTCACAAACCTTGAGTTTGGATATCATAATCATTCTCTTACAAATACATGGCAAACCATCTCTAATACCAACTTCGTTCCAGTTATACCAAAGAGCTCTGATACCAAGTTGATCCAAAAATCCTTAGATGTCAATAAGTTCTTAAGTAGACATTGAACATCCAACCAGATTTAGGAAATGAGTATCATTATGGCTATTTGCAAAACAAAATGTGAAAATGATTATTTATCCATAAATTTCATTAGTTGATAAATATAAATTTTGGAAATAATAATGCCAAAATAGAGAGAAATAGAGATAGAAAATAACAAGGCTCATTACATAGTTTGATAATGGAATTCAACCATCTTGTGCTACATCTTCGGGTCCGCTTCCAAATAATTATACCACTCTATTAATGCTCAAATGCTTGATTCAATGACAAATTACAATGGAAATTTTCAAGACACCCTTCAATTCCACTGCTCAAACCCAAAAATAGAACTAACATCGTCATCATATTCCTCTAAAAAAACTGAGAAAAATGAGTATAAACACTCTATACTTCTTTCGAAGATTCCCAAAGCCCAATATCTCATGATCATAAACTCTTAGCACACAAATCGAGCAAAAATCATTCTTGGCATGAAAATCCATGTCAAAATGAACCCAAAACTGAGTTCTTAGCATCAACATTCATGTGAATTCCATGTCTTATACATGGATATGTGATAGGCTTATACAGGGCCAGGTCAACCAACCAACCCCTATATGCTCAGGTTGCATTTAAACCAAGATTAAATGTATTTTTATTGGTTGGTTAAACCAACCGACATGTCTGGCACAGTAGTTGGCACATGTGTGTTAAGTCATTAGAATATTTGTGGGGAGTTCAGGGGTTCAAATCCCATGACCCCTCCACTTACTATTGTTACAACAATATATATATATATATATATATATATATATATCATTGAACCATTGGAGATTCAGCTTGCCACCCCGGGGAATAATATTTTATTTATTTCCCTCCTCGGGTTCTCGAAGGTTCCACATGTACATCACTAGTTGTTTCACATGTTGTATGGATTCCATGACATCTACCCAGTCACCGTACAGTGGCCACACCACCTGCCACATCATGCCATGTCATCTTGACTATACTTGCCACATCATCATACAAATATACCCCTTGGCCTCCATGTGAGTATACGACCTACCATGTGTCACCCTTTCAATGGTTCCACGTGGATCATACATATGCCACATGATAATATGGATGATGTTGGAATATTGATTTTTTTCATTGATGTCAACCGTAGAAGAAGTTAATAATCCCACATTTTCTTAAAGAAGAGTAGTACAAAATATGGAGATTGTTGAAAGAATTATTTGTGGTCAATTCAGATACCCTATCTTTGAGGGAATTTTTACCATACATAAATAACTCAAATGGAATCACAATTTACATGGTTGGAAATATTATTCCTATACCTTTCCAACAGTATATGGAAGTCCCTCTAACTCCCAAGGAATGAGAAGATACAAATTTTTCCGTCTAACAAGCCAGCCAAAAAATTGAGGACAGTTCAACGAGGTCAGCCTAGAAACTAAAAATAAGGACATAACTACTATAAATATAGGATGGATTTTCTCATTTTTAGAGCAACCAAGCTAGTTATATCTTAACACAAGTTTGGAGTGAAGCAACTGGGATGAGAAGGAGCTCTTATGAAGGATATTTTCTAGTCTTGTGGTGATGTTTTGATCATTGCTATGGGTTTGCTAGAATATGGATGGTTGATTCTTGGAAAATATTCTATGTGGTTGTTGGGGTTTATATGTCTACCCATGTGAACCTAGCATTTCTATGTGGACCTAGTTTCTAATTGGACCTAGTTTGATGATGATGATGATGCATCAACAATATTCACAAAGGCAGTGACAGTGGTAGTGACAGTTTATGTGGACCTAATTTGTATGTGGACCCATTTTCTAAGTGGACCTAGTTTATTTTTGTTGATATAAGTGTTCATTATCTATTATATATTCTTGGGTGAAAGGAAGGGGAAAGGATAGAGGGTTTAACACTCTCTTTATATTGGAGGATTTTATATTCCCTTGGAGTATTTTCCCTCCCTTGGAAGCTGTAGCTTCCCTTGTAGGTCATTAATTCCTTTGAACAATAACTATTGATTACTTCACAAATATTTATTGTGCATGGTGTATGGTGTTTCTTATATTTCTTTTTATGGTTCATTGGATATATATATTGAATACATAATATAATTGAAGTATAAGTTGAAAAAGTGTTTAAATATTGCTTGTTACTGGTTCACCTCCCTCTCAAAATCAACAATTGGAATCAAGGCAGTTTACCTTTAGTACAATTTAACCATTGGAAGCAATATCCTAAACAAAGATGGAAAACCACATTTCTCTTTCAAATGGGATTTCAATATTTGATGGAAGCAATTATACATACTGGAGTAATAGGTTGAAGACTTGCTTGACAACTCTAGGAGTGTATATCTAGTACTAATTTGTAAATGGATATGTAATCCCAAAGGATACTCCAACCAATACAAATGATAAGGAGTCAATGTGTTGAAATTCAAAAGCTAGACATGTTATTTTAGGATCATTGACACCAACTATTGATAGCAAGGTGATGGGTTGCATCTCAAGTAAATAGGTATGGGAATAACTCAAAAGCATATATGAAGGTGATCCTAAAGTCAAACAGGTCAATCTTCAATGACATAGAGAAGAGTTTGAAAATTTGAAGATGGATGAAAAGGAAGACATTGCAACTTATTTACTCAAAGTTGATGAAGTTGTCAATGCTATTAGAGGATTAGGAGAAGAGATGAATGCATATTTGGTTGTACAAAAGGTGTTAAGATCACTTCTCTTGAAATATGATGCTAAGGTCTCCACCATTGAAGAAACCAGGGACTTAACCAAAATGACAATGGATAAATTACATGGGTCTCTCATAGCATACGAAATGAGAACATGTAAAAAAGTTGACCAATACGATAAGGAAGCAGCCTTTAACGAAACAAAGAAGACAAAGGACATGAAACAAAAGGAACAATAAGGACCAGATCATGGCTTTGATGAAGAAATAACAATTTTTGCAAAAAGGATCAAGAAGGGAAGCGAAAGATATAAAGGTAAGCCCCCTTTCAAATGCTTCAATTGTGGTAGAGTAGGACATATACCTGAAAATTTCCATTATCAAAAGATAAGCTTCAACAAGAAAAGGAGTTTCTACTCAAAGGATGATGGCACCTCTTCCGATGAAAGCGATGGAGAAGAAACAGATGTAGAAGAATTCCTCTTCATAACCCAAGAAATCTAGGATGATGATCACAAGAGTTCTAAAGAAGAAGAAATTATGTGTGAAGAATATTTTGATGAAGGAACTAGCTATGATTCTTTTTGTTGATATAGAGGCAATACATAAAGAGAAAAAGAGGATGAGAATATCGAGAAAT
This sequence comes from Picea engelmannii, assembly GCA_009831015.1. Lineage (NCBI taxonomy): Eukaryota > Viridiplantae > Streptophyta > Pinopsida > Pinales > Pinaceae > Picea > Picea engelmannii. Next base: position 52,288 of record ML795143.1, read on the forward strand.
TCAATCATGTTGAAACCGAAAATAGCAATATAAGAAACACAAATAGAAAGCTAAGAAGCGAACCGAGTGCTTGTGAAGAATAAAATCATAAGATTGAAAATTGTATTGATAGCTTGAAGGAATAATTGGAAAACTATGAGAAATTCAGAGTAGAATTGGACCACACAAAAAGGGATCTCATATTGACAATAGAGAAGTTGGAGAAGTTTTAAAGAAGCACTAAAAATCTAGATGAAATCCTTAGCAGTCAAAGATCATTGAATGACACGACAAGACTAGAATACAATGCCAATTTGAAGACAATAAAAAAAGAGAAGAAAGATGAAAAGGATGGAACCAACACTCCAGAATAAGTTGAAGAAAAAAAAGAACAAGAAATAAGACCATATCCTGTTAGGTATTAAAGAAATAAAAGAACAAGATTCAGAAGGAATGAAACACCAAGAAGACCCTCTTCCAACAGGTATGAAAATATTTTTCTTGGTCACTGTTATACTTGTGGAAATTTTGGACACAATCCAATCAATTGTAGAATCAATGAAAGAAACACCTATGCAAGAAACATGAATGGTAGTAGATATGGAAATTCTCGTGGATTTGTCAACAAAAGTTATAATCCATTTTCCCCATTAATGGGTCAAAATATTGTATGCTATAAATGTGATAATCTTGGTCACAAAGCACAAGATTGTTGATATATGAAAGAATATGATCATATGTCTGGTGTTCCTATGCCAACCAAAGTATGGAGAAAGAAAGAGATTCCAAACAATTAATATTTTAAAATAGCATTGATTGCTAAAGAAAGTAAAGAAGAAAATGAACGGTACATATATAATGGGTGCTCATCTCACATGACTGGGGATCAAAACAAATTTCTCAACTTGAAGAAAAGGGATGGAAGTGTTGCATCTGGAGATAAATCATCAACAAAAGTACTTGGAAAAGGGTTAGTTAAGCTTGGAAGTGAAAATATAAAAGCAGAACATGTCCTATTAGTTGAAGATATGAAGCATAATCTCCTAAGTGTCAGTAAAATGTGTGATCAAGGATACACTCTCATGTTTGACTTTTGAAGATGAAAAATTAGAGAAGAAGATTTAGGAAGATTGGTTGCAACCTCTAAAATAAAACCAAGTAACATCTACATCCTATACCAAGAGAAGAGAAGGAATATTGAAGACACATATAAGAGTTTGAAGGTATACCAAGAGAAGAGAAATAAGATTGAAGACACACGAAAGAGCTCAAAGGAAGAAAAGGACCGGAAGACCAGAAATAAAAATGAGGTACTACTAAGTGCCATTTGTTCAGGAGGAGAAGCCTCAAAGAAGAGAGTAACCTTTTTCCATTTAAATTAAGGGGAGCAACCCCACCCTTTTCCAATGATTTCAAATGGGGAGAGAAACCATGAGCATGATGGCAAGGGGAGAATGAGTGTTTCCATCAATGAAAAAGGGGGATATTGTCGGAATATTGGTTTTTTTCATTAAATTCAACCCTAGAATAAGTTAAGAATCCCACATTGGCTTGAAGAAGAAGATTACAAAAGATGGAGATTGTTGAAATCATTATTTGTGATAAATTCATATACCCTATATTTTAGGTAATTTTTACTGTACATAAATAACTCAAATGGAAGAAACATTTACATGGTTGGAATGATTATTACAAGACCTTTCCAATGGTATATGTAAGTCCCTCTAACTCCCAAGGAATGAGGAGATATGAATTATTTTGTCTCACAACCCAAGCAAAACATTGAGGAGACTTCAACCAGGTTGACCCAGAAACTAAAAATAACGACAGAACTACTATAAATATAGGATGGATTTTAGAATTTTTAGAGAAACCGAGCTAGTGATATCTTAGAACAAGTTTGGAGTGAAGCAATTGGGAGGATAAGGAGATCTTATGAAGGATATGTTCTAGTCTTGTGGTGATTTTTTGATCACTGATATGGGTTTGCTATAATATGGATGGTTTATTGTTGGACAAGGTTATATGTGGTTGTTGGGGTTTCTATGTGGACCCATGTGGACCTAGGATTTATATGTGGACCCAATTTCTAAGTGGACCCAGTTTTATGATGATGATGTATCAACGATATTCACAAAGAAAGTGACAATGATAGTGACAGTCTATGTGGACCCATCTTGGTGACATTGGTATAAGTGTTCATTATCTCTTATATATTCTTGGGTTGAAGGAAGAGGAAAGGATATAGGGTTTAACCCCCTCTTTATATTGGAGGATTGTATCTTCCCTTGGAGGCTTTTCCCTCCCTTGGAAGATGTAGCTTCCCTTGGAAGTCATTACTTCCTTTGAATAATAACTATTGATTACTTCACAAATATTTATTGTGCATGGTGTATGGTGTTAATTTTATTGCTCTTTATGGTTAATTTTATATATATATTGAATACGTAATATGATTGAAGTATAAGTTTAAAAATAATTTAAATATTTCTTGCTACTAATTCACCCCCCTCTTAGTATCAACAATTGACATGTGACAACATTTTACTGGTCCAACTGGGTGTTTAAAATGTTGAAACTAAGTGACACGTATAAACATCTCATGATGCCATGTCATCATGCCAATTCCATCAAATTGTCACATTGTCAACAATATAGATGGTCACATGGTGGCATGTGGTCCTTCCATGTGGCAACCCCATTTTTCCATTTTTCCCATGTTTTTTCTTAAACTTTGAAAAGCCATAACTTCCTCATAAGATGTCTGTTTGGGAAATTAATCCATCGTTGGAAATATATTTCCGAGCTCTATGCAATGTATTCATTTCCATTAGAATATGAGATGATCATTTTTTTATCATTCTAGATCCTTCTATATCACACCTCCCCTCTAAAAACCTTTTGGACCTCCAAAGTATGGATTATTCATAAATGAAGTGAGGATACTTCCGCCTCAATTTTCTAGTGCCATCCATCCATATCACTTGGAAAATGAGCGCCTGACTCATCACAACAATAATCAATACTGAAACAACAATGTTGATCAAGTTAACCATTCCCTTAAATTCACAAGACATTCATTGTTTTAGCTACTAACCATACTCCATTAACTAGCATGAAACTGAGAAAAAAAATTGAATATACATATGAGAAAGAGAACCAACCATCGACATATTTTCCCTTATTAACATAAAAAACATCAACTAAAGGATATTTTTTACTTTGAACCATAGGCTGCAAAGTTGGATCCCAAATACTAGAATTAACTAACATTTTCATGTGCCCTTTAGTGACAATAGTCAAATTAGTCTTTATCTGATGAGCTCTCACAATGAAACCAATCCCATCCTTGGAAATATGATACTTGTTCTCTTCCCTATAGAAAATTAACTTCCTTTCATACAAGTATGGACTTCCCAAAACCATCCTACAAAGTTCAAGTGGAACAACGTCTAACTCTACCTCATCAATGAAATTGGATGTGATATCAAATTGTAACTTACATTGATTAATTAACTTTAATTTAAAATTATCACAAATCAAACCCAAAGGATATGGTCTTGGATGATGCCTAGTTTCCAATCCCCAATTTTCAACGACTTGATCTGAAACAATATTTAATTTTGATCCACTATCAACAAGCGTATCAATCTTAGTGTGATTTGAGATAGCTTGTAAATGAAATAGTTTTTTTATTTTCCTTCTATCATGGATTACATTAGAATTTGAATAAGATGTGAACTAGAACTAGAACTTATTCGATAGCCTCTATAGATGAAACTTCCAACATGTTGTCTCTACATGTACTTTCTTCCTACAATGAGAACATGTGTGCTTCTCTTCTTCTTTTCCCTTCGAATGCTTCTCAAATTTATGTGTCTTCTTTGACTGCTTCTCGAAGTTATGAAGCTTTCATAACACATCCTCAAGAACATGTTTTCCTTTGCTAGCTTCAATATGAGTATCTTGTACTGAATTGTTTTCAATATTAGTAAGATTTAACATAAATATAGTATGTCAAATATAGGAATGAAAACCACCAATATGCTTTAGAAGAGTTTCAGGAGTATGTAATGGAATTCCCAAAGACAATGCCTTCCTCTTAAATTCATGTGTATAAGCTTGAAAATTTTCCCCTTTTCCTTTTCTTAGATGTTGCCAAGAAATAATTGAGGTTGGTATATAAGCTAGTGGATAAAATTTCTTCCTTAATGCAACAATAAACTCAATCTAGGAAGAAACGATTTTACCAAGATGAATAAGATCAACTTGTGTCTGACTCTCCCACCATGTCAAAGTTGTGTCCCTCAACTGAAGATTAACCAACTGTATTCTTGCAGTTGTTGATACTGAGAGGGGGGTGAATCAGTATCAAGTACAATTTAAAAACCTTTTCCAACTTATACTTAAACCATTCAATTATATCCAATGAGCAATGAACAATAGTATAAGAGTTACACCAATACACCACAATACACCATGCACAATATATATGAGAAATAATCAATAGTTTTTGTTCAAGGGAAGTAATGACTTCCAAAGGTAGCTACAGCTTCCAAATGTAAAGGGAGGGATAAACCTCCAAGAGGAATATACAATCCTATAATATAAAGAGATATTTAAACTCTCTATCCTTGCCCCTTCCTTCCACCCAAGAATATATGAGAGATAATAAAACTTTATTCAATTCTGGTCTGTTCAGAAGACCCAACTTGTACAACATGCCCCACGCTCAATATTTAACATATGATTCTGCAACTTGCACACAAGAAACTACAGTCCATACGATTTCCAATGGAAGTGGTCCCACTGCATTTGGAGTCTTTATGAAAAAGTTATGACTGTTTTACCCAGAACACCTGTTTTTTGACTAGTTTCAGGACTGGTCACAAACCCTATATTCCACAGCGTGTATCTCCATAATTATAGCGAATCAAGAGCTGAACTTTTTACCAGAGGTACGTTGATATGTCTTCTCACTACCATAGCGATTTAACCATCTGAATCGTTCTAGAAAAAAATTTATAGCAAAAATGGTAAGATGACCTGAAAATAACATACCTTAGAACATATCACCAAAAGACTTCATCCTCCCTTGAAATCCGGCCTTCTTTTACTTCTTCTTCCCTCTGAAATTCGACTTGTATCAAATGAATGTATAATGA
>ML795143.1:60508-74177 GCA_009831015.1 Picea engelmannii
CAACCAATCTTCCAACAACAGTGTACTTTATGATTTTTTGTACCCTGCAATATACTTCAATCTGTTTGACCCAATTATCTAACTTATCCGCATTCAACTCTCCATCATAAATAGGAAAATAAAAATTTATATATAGCTTTAAAAAAGTCAAATCATGAGAATGAGAAGACTTCTTAGAATGATTTTTCATATTATAATAATACTGTTTACTTTAGTTGGAAGAAGATGATGATGATGGTGTTGGTGAAGGAGGCTCTTGAGGTTCTTCACCTTCTCCTTCTTCTTTAACTACTATACTTTTTACCGATGTACTTTCTCCATTGTCCTTCTTTTGATCCTCATACATTTATTCCACCATGGAATTCATTTTAATGAACGCAAAAACAAATTCCTCTTCAATATCAAAAGGATTTGGATTAGAAGAATCATTGTCTTTTCTTGAAGCCATTTCTTTCTTTTGAAATGCACACCTCGAACCAATCTCATGAATGTACTCTTCAAACAATCCTTCACAAAGCTTGACTTTGTACCTCGTAAGCATTCACTTGCAAATACATGTCAAACCAGCACTAATACCAACATTCTTCCAGTAATACCAAAGATATCTGATACCAACTTGATCCAAAAATAATTAGATGTCAATAAGTTCTTAAGAAGATAGTAAACATCTGACGAGATTTGGGAAATGAAGATCGTTATGACTATTTGAAAATTATCATGTGAAAATGCTTATTTATCCATAAACTTAATTAAATGATAAATATAACTTGTATAAATAAGAATTCCAAAATAGAGAGAAATAGAGACAAAAAATAACAAGGCTCATTACATAGTTTTATAACAGAGTTCACCCATCTTTGGCTACGTCTTCGGGTCCACTTCCAAATAGTGAGAATGATCTATTAATGAACAAATACTTGATACAATGATGTCCTACAATGGAAAAATTTAAGACACCCTTCAATTCTGCCACTCAAACCCAAGAAAAGAGGTCACCACATAATTCCTCTTGAAATTTTGAGAAAAATAGGCATAAAATCAACTATGTTCTGAGAAAGTGCTCAAATACCCCCTTTTACATGCAAAATGAGACTATGACTCTCATAAATATCAAGCACAAATAATACTTTCATACAAAAAACTTTAGCATAGAATGAACATCACCATCATATTCCTCTTGGAAAACTGAGAAAAATGATTATAAACACACTAATTCTTTCAAAGATTCCCAAAGGCCAAAATATAATGAGCATAAACTCTCGGCATGCAAATTGGGTAAAACTCACTCTTGGCACAAAAATCCATTTCAAAATGAACCCAAAAGTTAATTCTTGTCATCAAAATTCATGTCAATTCCATGTCTTGTACGTGTCTAAGTGCTAGGTTTATATAGGGCTAGGTTGACTACCTGACCCCTCTATGCTCGAGATGCATTTAAACCAAGCCTAAACATATTGTTATTGGTTATTTAAACCAACCGAAATGTGTGGTACAATGGTTGACGCGTGTGTTTTAAGTCATTGAAATATTGGAGGGGAGGTCAGTGGTTCAAACACATTACCCCTCCACTTTCTATTGTTACAACAATATATATATATATATATATATAGCATTGAACCATTGGAAATTTGGCCCACCACCTTGGGGCATAAGCTTTTATCCAAAACCCTCCTAGATATTCTCGAAGGTGCAACATATCAATTGTTGGTTTTTTCAAGTGTTGTACGGATTTCACAACACCTGCCCAGTCGCCATGCAATCACCACATCACCTTCCATGTCACACCACATCCTCCTAATTGTACCTACCACATCATCGTATGGATATTTCCCCTGGATGCCATGTCATTGTGAAACCTTCCATGTGTCACCCTTTTAGTGGTGCCATGTGGATAGTACATATGCCACATTATTGTACATATGACATGTGCAAAACTTTTTATTGGTCCAACTTGGTGTCAAAAATTCAAAAAATGAGTGACACGTGTCATACTCTCAGATTGCCAAACTAGTATACAAACACCATCATGATGTCACCCTATTAGATATATGGATGGGCACATGGTTTCTTGTGGGATTGCCACATGGCAACCCCATTTTTCCATTTTCCCCTATTTTAACTGAAAATTTGAAAAGCCATAACTTCCTCATACAATGTTCATTTGAGGTGATTCATGCATCATTGGAAAGATCTCTTTCAGCTATACACAATGAAGTAATTTCCATTAGCATTTGAGATGATAATTTTTTTATTGTTCTAGATCCTCCTAGATCATCTCGAAAAACTTGTCAGAAATAGCCACAAAACTAGACTTGGACAGTGTGCACAATCCATGCTCATGCTCCTTGGCTGATGAGACCACGAAAATGTCTTGGTGCATCTATTTATTTTTCTCTGTGAGATCTTAATTTTTTTTCTCAACCAAAGTTATCTACATCTCAAGTTGATCAGTAGAGGAATGGAAAATATCCAATATCTATGGTGTGGACTAGGCTACGAGCTCTCCACTAGTAAGAAATGGATCAATGGGAAACCTTGAGGCAAGCGGTTGGCCGCTAGCGATGGACCATTCATACACACTAGGGATGTCAACATTATTGGGACTAGGATAAGTTGTGCAGAAATTGTGTGTAATCCTATCCTGAACCTCCTACAAAAGCATCCCAATCACATATGTGTGCTCTAGGAACAATTTCAATATCGCGTGACATTGTTGTGGATCCTGCAACATAGGAACAATCTCTTATTTCACATAGATCGTAGTGTGGTATGAATGCATGGCCTCTTGGGTATCCATGAAGTCGTTTAGAGGATTTTTTTGCTGGGTGTCAAGTGATACAGGAATCTACAAAACTTGGGGAAAGGGGGATGGAATGGATAAGGTGGTGCATGTGGTCATAGAAAAGGGGATGCTATAATCTGGCTCAATGGTGTCAATATGGGATTGGGTAGGGGACGATGGAGTTGTGAATGGAGTTGTCATGATTAAACTAGGTGGTTGACGAGTGAGATCCTCTTGGATGGGAGTGAGTTGGGTTGTGATTGGGGGATCATCCAGAATAATGATAATGATAATAAAGATGAGATGGGGGTGGTAGTGCCAGTTGGAGGTGGGAGGAAAGAAACAAATATGGCCTCGGTGATGATGGTGTTAGTGATGAATGTGGATGGAGATCCAGTGCATGGTTTCTTAAAAGGAAAATTAGCGGCAATGGATTTGTGTAACTCCTTATGAGAGATTGTGGCATCATCGAGGATTAATGGGAAAAAGAGAAGAATGGAACTAGGAAATGTCTCATCTTTTCCTTTTTATTCATATTCCTTGGAGCATGGGGGTGTCCACTCTCTCTTTGACATGTTCATGCTTGGGTTTGTGCCATTTGTCTATGTAAGAGATGGCCAATGTGAAATGGTAGGAATCATGTATGAGACACTTGATTTATTCTTTTCTCTTATGACTCACAGGAATGAAGTTAATTCCTTGTACCAAATGGCCTCATCTAGATAAAATGACAAGGAGTTTATGTGAAACAGTGTCGAAGCAACACCTAGAGGATAAACAAATATATTGTCTGGATTCATACCAAACCAAATGTTGTGGGTATGTCGGTTTAGCAGTGACTATGGAATTTTCATTCTCTATGTCGTTTTGATTAGGTCATTGTGCCACTGTGAAAATGAAGCATTTTGTTATGCATCATGAGTGTTAGAAGTGCATGTGTGCCAAGTGTTGAATATCTTGGAAATATAGGTGTTAGGGTTTCTATTACAGTGTGTGCCCCATTGGTGCTTTCCATTTCCACATTGTGAAGGGGACCAACAAATAACCATATATTAATTAAGTGGCCCTCTCATGCACACCGATGCATGGTTGTATCATTTTTTGTGAGGAGGTACTTACACCAATTGATTTGTGCTCATTGCTTGTATAGCGCAACCATTGAGATAAAATCAAGTGTGGACTCGCCCCAAGAGTATATCTTCATGGCCTTTCTATAAATTAAGTAGCATTCACAATGGACTAGCTCATCATTATTTGTCTCAATGAGTGCTCCATGACCCCCTCGCATGGTTCCATATTTTTCATTGAGGTTGATTTCTTCCTTCTTATAGTCATGATTCCTTGAACCCTGGAAGCCTTGCATCACATATTTCCCCTCCATGGATAAACCAATTAGCTTGTGAATTTCATCCATATGAATGGGGTAGACATTATCCAATAGTAAGGTACCATAGTGCACTCATATAATGAGGATTTGTTTGCACCATATGAATTCTCCAATACTTACAAACAAAAAAAACTCATGCAAGTTCATAAAAGTAGTGTCCTAGAGGGGTAGGTAGGACAATTTTCACTACCACTATAATTCATCAGTCGACAGGGATAAGTAATCCATGAATGTGTGAATATCCATCTGCAAGTACTATGAGGCATCTATGAACTCGACGTCTATTAGCCAATTTTGTGCGATTTGTTTCATGAAGATCACTCATTACTTTGTCCCATGAATAAATGAATTATTCTTGAACAACGACCTTTGGAAGGACTCCTTAGTCGAAATTGAAAACCATATTGGCAGACTTGTGCTGGTAAAAAAAGAAGAATGGTGTTTAGAGCCTCTGGTGTGGACTCAGATAATTCCCGAGGGGCTCTAGAGTGAAGCATGAAAACAACAGACTAGAAGACAATCACTTGAGTGAGATACAAGCACACGTTTATAGAGAGTAATGATGAAGGTGGCGTAGGACACACATGGACATGTCATAAGGAAATAAACCACATATATTAATGCACTATTAACAATGGGTATGGCTATTAATTGTGGCAATATCTATCCAAGGATTTGGGAAATAGAGGGAACAATCGACAAAACTGTAGTGGGACATTCATGTGAATGGAAAATTAATTAATGCACCAACAATTAACTGGAAAGGTGTTGATATTCATTGGGACTTAAATGAATTGGACTGGCAATGGTGGGACAATGAATAAAATGGTACCAATGTCATTTAACGAACAAAGTAATAACGACATGACACAGATTTTGAATTTGGAAAATACTAAATACCAAAATATTTGACATGGACCTCCCCAAACACAAAGGTGTGATCCAATTTGGATAAACTGACATGACAAATAGACTCTAGGACAAGTGACAATTAGACACGTCACCATTTTATTGACGGAAAAGGTAAACAAAAAAACAATTGAAAATACAAGCTATTGTTTTCACTCCTAATGAGAGTAATACTGCGAAACTTCTCCTATTGAGTAGAAATGTAGAGCTTCAAGAGTGTGCCATTCACCCATACTAGATGAATAATACCATTTAGTTGTGTCATTTTGACAACTCTAGATTGCTAAATTTCTACATCTATGAAGGGTCCAATACAATGCATTTGTAATTTCCCTTGATGCTTTTGATACTTCGTGTCATATAAAAAAAACTTGATCACTTTGTGGAAAATACTTAGTCTTAATATTCCTATCATGCAAAGCCTTCTACCTATCCTTTTCCATATTCTGATCAAAATATGCCAAAAATTGACCTTCTTCCAATTCCAACAACTCAACAACCCATTCTGCAATTGATTCATCATCTATCATATGAGTTACTTGCACAACGTATAAGCTCGGAGTGATAAAATCATTGGGGATGATTGCTTCTATACCATAAACCAGTCGAAACAGAGTATAGATATGCAATTTATTTGTTGTATTCCTATAATCCCATAATACTGTTGAACCACTTTCATCCTAGTCATCCCTATTTCGACAACATACCTTGGTCAACCCTCTCTCCACAATATTGTTAAAGGATTTTACTATATCATTTTCTTTTGGATGATACATGATTCTTTTGTGATGTTGAATTAAGAACTCATGGGTGACAATGGCTATAGTCTCTTTGATGAAATGTGCACCTCAATCATTGGTCAAAATACAAGGGCATCCAAACCAAGTGATGATGTTCTAAAAAAACAACTTGGTTGACATATCTGTAGAGAAATCTCATACAGGTTCTGCTTCAACCTAGTGGGTGAGATAATTGGTATAATTGATGATATATCTTTCCTTCGAGTGCTTGGCTAGAGAATTGATCAGTCCTATGAAGTCAACTACCCATTTCTCAAAGGCTTGAAGAGCCCGAACTAGATGTAATGGAAACACATCTCTGTGCGATGGCTTATTGACCCTCTGAAAAACATCATAGGACCTAACATAATCTTTTAAATCTTTGAAGACATTTGGCCACCATAATCCTTCTTGTATTATTTTATTGGCAGGCACTTTCCCTCATGCATGTCCTACCACAACTCTGTTGTGGCATTCCCTCAAAATATATGACCACTCATAATCAATGATGAATCGTTGAAAGATGTTTCCCAATCCCAAATTACACAAATGGCCTATGATTAGCTGATAATATGAAGCACAAACCAGCAAGTTCCTCTATCGAGTTGTGAAATACTCGTTAGGCATAGTACTGGTAGTGAGAAATAATCATGGATAGCGTCAATCCTAAAAAGATATGAATATGGAAGATGATCATCTATAGCTATACCACTCTCTCTTTATTCCAATAGGGATAGATGATTAGGTCCAACATTAAATTTTCCTAGCTTGATAATGACTTCAAAGGAAAATTCTTTGAAACAACAACAACCAACGACAAATTCTTCCTTGTAACCCATGCTTATTGACCAAAAATTTAATAGTTGAATGATCAATAAATAATTTAAAATATCCTCCTAACAAATAATGTCTAAAGTTTTGAAAAGAATAAGACATTTCCAAACCTTCCCTTTCAGTGGTAGTGTAGTTGCACTGAGCATGATAAAGCTTCCTACTAGAACAGTAGATGGGACGATCCATATTTTCTTCACCAAGTTGCACAAGGATTGAACCCAAATAAATTCCAAAAGAATCGATGTGTACATGGAATTCCTCATTCCAATTTAGATATATGAGAATAGGAGAAGTACTCAACTTTTCTTTGTGGGTATTAAAGGCTTGATCACACTCTGGCTTCCAACTGAAGGCTTCATATTTCTTCAACAAATTTTCCAATGGGGTAGTTATGCTTGCATAATTTCTGATGAATCTATGATAATATCCAATATGACCCACTATTGACCGAAAATATTTGGTAGTCATAGGATGAGGCATATTTAGTATCACAATAACCTTTGCAGGATCAACCAAAACTCCTTCCCTCCAAACTATATGTCTTAGCATATTTCCAAAAGGTATGAAAAATATACACTTCTTTAGGTTCAAAGATATCTATAACTTCAAACAATGATCGAACATCAACCTATGTGGTCCCTCAATAGGCTATAAATGGTCCAACCATACACATACACTTCAAGGAAATTGTGAATAAATTCATGGAAATAATAAATAACTATTCGAGATAAGATAGCTAGGGAATTCTTCATCCCAAAGGGAATAACATTATAAGTAAAAGAACCCAATTCATTAGTGAAAGTAGTCTTTCTCTTCTCCTCTTCCACAATTATAAGCTGACGAAAATTGAGAAGCCATATGTAAAGGACTATGCTTCGTTTCCAACCACCTGATCTAGTACTTTATCATTGAAGGGAGTTGGAAAATGATCATGTATGCAAACTGATTTCATGTTTCTCTAATAAATAAAAAATATGATATCATTGGTATTCATCTTACTCTGTATCACAATGGGACTAATCGAGTAGGCCTCATCCACACAGAAAGTCAACCTGATTACTAACATTCTATCGATCTCTTTCTTAAACTTCTCCTTAAATCACAGATTCAGATGGCATGGTCTATGTTTGACATGATTAGCATCATGTTTTAATTTGATCCTCATTTCTTCTAAATCTTCCTTAACCCCCTTAAGCTCTGAAAATATCTTTGGAAACATATGTTCATACTCACGCAATAGATTTTGGATGTCTGTTATTTTTTTCTCATCCAAATATTCCCCTATATCTTCCATCTTAGGATGATCCTCACTCTCGTTCTTCACTTTCCACAAGTTCAAAGTTTGAGTTTATGAATTATTAACATCACCTGATATAATATCCTTGACTTCTCTTGATCCTATGGATTCTTGAAAAGTTAAATTTATAAGCTTATCGAACTCCTCAAGATCTCCTGGGTCCTTATCAACTTTACTACAAGCCATGGGTATTCTCAAAAGGGAAGGATAAAAGCTATACTAAATAAATTTGTCATGCTCATAGTAGATTTTATGTGGATATCTAGGCTTAAATTCAATACTAAAAAATTTCTTGATTTTCTAGAGCACAACTGTGATTTTGGGAGTCTTACCAAAGAATGAGAAGTCATGGTAGAATTGATTCTGAAGTTTCTCCCAACATGTTGTTTTCATTATTATCTCCTCATGTGCATACTAGGCCTTGGGAATTTCCCCCAAAGAGTGGAAGAATTTATGTGTCCATAGATAGGAAGAAAGTTGTACAAATTTCCATACTTTTAGACAATGCACAACATGTGCAACTAGGTTAGACTAACCATCATATATTTCCAAGAATAACATATGTATCTTCTATTCTTGTTCTTGTCCCAATGTTTGTACTTTCATTGGTGAAAGAACATGATGTTATATAGAAATATTGACTTCGTCCCAAGATGAGAGAGTTCCTTTATGAGTATCCCACCACTTGTCTGGAGAAGAATTCAAGGCTAGGTCAAGTGATGATATTCTCTATTCTACCATAAACATACTCTCCATCTCAATGAGAAAACTATGCAGTATGAGGTACCATTGAATGTTGAATAATCCTTGATTTCTGGTCCAATCCACCTTACTTCTATGATAGTTGTGCAATTCGTGGAAAAATTTCCATACCTTCCTTGTTTCCCATTATCAAAAGTTGCTTCAAAATATTCATCCATGGAATGAATGCTTCATCAAATTATGGATCCATTTGTAGTGGGATTAATGTAATCTTCTCATTTTCTTGCAGTAAGAGCATACAATTGATCTATGCCATCTCCCTATATATTATCATTGACTATTTTGGTATATCTCAGATCTTGATAAGAATCTAGTGGTTGAGTAACCTTTGTTCCATTATATTTGAAGGTCATAGTTTCCTTATTAAGATTGATTACAACACATTTTTCATAGTCCCAATAAATTCCTAATAGAGATGGATAAGGATCCTTCTGCCCCATTATCTCAATCAGATCGGAATCAACTATTGTTTTGATGCCATCCAAGTCTACTTCAACATTTTGCAGTCTCCCTACAGGATAGATACAATACTAATTCACCATCTGCAACTGAATAGGAGAATATATGGGCTTGGGACTACCCATTTATTCCCAAGTCTTATTTGGAAATATGTTGACATCAAAGCCCAAATATAACATAACATCCTTGTTCTCATAATCATCGAAGTGAGCATTCAACCTGAACTCCTTTCCAAATCTCCTTTTCCTTCTTTGGATTATAACTGCATTCCTTTTTGGGATATTGGTGGTGATAAATCCTCTAGTTTCCTTCATATCACAATGCCAATATGATTCTATTCCACAAATTCCCAGTAAATTGTTCATTGTCCAATATATCAGAAAATAGTTACAACCATAGATAAATAACCTTTTGTGATTTTCCTGAGTGATCCATCTGAACATATGACTCTTGGTATCCTTTAGCTACTAGGGATTTGGCTTAAATATTAATTTTATGGCTTCAATAATTGAAGAACCCTACATCTTCTTAAACATACCAAATACACTTTTAAATAATTCCTTTTTCCACATAGGATCATACTTGGTATTTTCAGGGATGGACTTCTGTATTTTTAGTTGACGTGGACTTTATGAATCTACACCTGTCTTTCACCTCCTTGAGTGACGATATTAATATGATGACCCTCTATTTCATCTATGTATTGGGGCTCAAAATTTATCAGGTTGGAACCTCTCTTCCTGACATGATCTTCCCATTTGGCAATAAGTTCTGGACAATATTATGTAGCATGGGAGTTATTACTACAATGAACATACTAAGGTCTTTTGGGAAGAGAACATTATCTTTTCAAGTGTCCTTGCTTGTCAAAATTTTAGTAGAAAATTGGTCCTCTTCTGCCATTTTTTCCTCCCTGGTATCCTCCTCAGCCTCTGTGACCCCTTCCAGTTCCTTGAGGTCCTTCTTTGACCCTGGATGAAAATCTATCCAATCTATCCATGAGTGCATCCATAGATATGCACTGATTAGTATTGTGTGAATGAAAACTAAAAAAATCACAATATATGGTATTCGGTGTGGCAGTGTACTTCTATAAAATTGGAAAAGGCCTTGGGGAATTCCCATGACTTCTACATATTTTTCAATACTGGGTACTTTGACCTCCTTGAATATTTGGGAAGGCATGGTATTGGACATGCACATGGAATGATGTTGTAGCAACAACCTGTGAAACTCCTCCTACTAGACCAAATAGTCTATAGATATATTATAGAGGCTTATACCCCTTAGCCTCAGACACTCGTTTTCCACATGACCTTCTATGTAACAGCTCATACACAAGAATTGTTGTAGACCTAATTTTGGAAGGATTAAATCTTGAATTTTTGTGGTCAACAAAGAGATTTGGCCCTGCAATTGCACAATATTAGCATCCTCTAGGGGCCTCATGATTTTGAAGCTCCATGAGTATCCTTCCATAGACTCAATATTGATAGCCTTCTCCATTAGTTCTCCCAAAGTGGCTATCCTTTTTTGAGTTATAGGAAGACATATCAAAGGTAATATCCCATGGATAAACCATTTTCTTTGATGATCCTCATGGATAGGGTTTGGTAATTTCCTTATCACATATTTAAACCTCTGGTTGTACTCCCAAGAAGAATCATAATCCCTATGCTTTATCTCATGCAACTCAGAGAGGTCTTGTTGTTCAGACTGAGGAAAATAAAACTATGCTATAAATATTTGTTTCACCTAAGCGAGTGTGAAATATTTCCCTTGAGCCCCTAGCTTGATTCCATTGATGTACCACTTAAGAGCCCAAACTCTTAGGTCAGTATGGAACTCAACTAATTTTTTATCATCTAAAGTTCCATGAGACCTCCAAATGGATTCACATATAAAGAAATGTTGTTCAACGTCCTCATCACCTTTACCCCAAAATCCAGGGTATTAGGTGAGAGATATTATATGTTAATTTATCATCGAGGGATTTGGATATCCTACCAGAATGAACTTGTACAATCCTGGTTGTGACACAACTGAAAAAATTACTACAATTCCACTATTATTACTACTTGATTTTGCTAGACTTTAAGGGTTAGAAATAACAAAATGAATAGAAATATTTTTTTTATAAATCACCAGATTTATGGATGGCACTGGGGGAATGGGTAATTGAGGGTTGGTTCCTTTACCTCCTGAGTCAAACTATTCGATATGGGGGGTATCATTCATTTTCAGTCCTGCATTTATATCCTGATGCATCACAACATTTTGTGGTGTTGCAGGTTTCGATTCTCCTGCAACTTCTTTAAGGGTTTCGACTAAATATTCTCCTTCAATAGTGGCATTTATCCTTACTCTTTCATATGTATCTTATGAACTTCCTTCCTCTTGTATTATTCTACCAAAACCTTCACCTATTTGAAAAAATATATCCTTCAACCATTGATTATCCATCCTTCTTTATATCTTCAACTTTCTCAACTTGCCTAACTCTTTCCTATGACTACTCTCAAATATGATCTCCTTCTATGACTGATTAGACCTCTTCATAACTTTTATCATCTCTTTCCACCAACTCTTATGAAGAAAAAAACCCCTCTTTTGAGCTCATTTGTACCTTTCACTTTTATTTTGATGAGCCCCCATATCTCCCAAAACATATTCCTTGACCTAACTCACAAACCCTCTCATAAATTGCCCTCCCCTGAACACACGAGTTTATGCTACAATGTTAGATGAAGGAACAATAAACATTCATTCTTCTACTAGTAAAAACTTGATCCAAAAGGATATTTACTACAACAATATTCCTCTCACTCCCTCTATGAATACAAATTCTACTCTGGAAAAATATCCGTGGTTCTCTGTAGCAAATTTGATGATGTAACCCTCTAGAATAGTCTGCTCCCAAAAATCCACAACACGAGAGATTTGATGATCTAATTGGTGAAGAGACGCTAAACCATCAATGGTCTAATTATATCTCCTTTTGACTCGATATTTGTATTGTGGTGCTTCTTGCAAGAGATCTAACCACTGAAATACCTCTTCAGGGAACCTAATACAAAATATTTCATACTAATTGCTAGTAGTCTCTAAAAATAAAATCATGCTTTTAACAACCCTAAAATGTTTTTGTCGCAACCCCGATTCCTATTGTATAAAGGGGTTACACTTTCTTTCCCACTAATTCTCAATGTTAGACTTGTAAATTTGATGAGGAATCCTCTAAAAGGCCACTTTAAATATTGGGTCCTGGAAACATAACCATTTGTTGTCGCAAGATGGAGACTATTTTTCTATAAGTTTACCAAAAAAATTCACCGTTGTAGTCTATATACGTCGACATATTCATCCTTCCATGAGGGAGAAAAGTCTCACCTGAGATGTAGCTGAGACTTGGTATATGGAGTGAGTCAAAGAGAAAGCAATATCCGATTTAGCTTAACATTAATTAGATCCATGAAGCACATTCCAAAGACATGCACAACTAGCGATTGACTACTAACCAGATAATAAAGAAGTAATTGTGTGATAGAAACAAGTAATTATGTGACCAAAACATAGATTCATACAAATCATGACAGATCAACATGAAAATTAATTTTAGGGCCCAAACATATCTTTATATTAGTCACTCCAACATTCTAGAATAATTTTACATCATATATCTCCAACACAATCTCTTGCACAACAAGATACAACTTCACATAACTTATTACAGAATCAATATCATGTTGTGATGGAAACAATGCTATCAAGAAAGACCATTACAATAGCAAGAAAAATAGTGAAAACCCCAACAAATCCCATTTTAATATATTATCAATACTGAATCAATTCCAACCCTTTTCCCATTACGTATCTCCATATTTATATTTTCCCCTTGGCCTCCTCTTGGATTCTTTATTCTACCACTTTTCCAAGTTTTCCCTACTGACGCTTGATTCTCTTGGAATTTTTCACCGCTTGTCGAGTTGGCGCATGGTGCTTTTGAGTGTTTCCACTACTATTATAATTTCAATTAGCTCCTCGTTCTTATAATGATTTTCCACTACTTCTTCTTCTTCCAGTTGGTGCTATCACTGAAATTTCGTCCGCACAGGGCGACAAGAACTCTGCATCGTCAAACACAGAAAAAAAGTCATTCATGGCACAAGGTTAATTCCACAGCACAGCAAAAGGGTCAAAACTATACAAAATGGCCAAAAAAAAATTACAAAGCGCTTTGCACCCACTGGGCAAGCGCGTGCGTGAAACATCTTCGTACCTGGAGCGCATATGCGCGGCTGTGGGGTAAAAAACCCACGCGCCTGCCAAACGACGCATTTATGAAACTGGTCGGCCTCCCAACCACTAATGGATCGGCTCCCAAGTCGATTTGACACCAAATTCGAGCTCAATCTGCGTGGGGAGGCTGGTCAAAGACCTAATTGTGCCCTAAAGAGCCC
>ML795143.1:83869-100947 GCA_009831015.1 Picea engelmannii
TCATCATCATCATCAAAAACAAAACACATGTAACACATTTGGATCTCAAAATATGTCTACTCATGTATATATATAACAACCAAGTGTTTACATACAAAAAATACATCGGCCCGCAGGCCCGTGCCACATAATGGTACAAAACTCGACTCACCAACCTATCAAAAAGTACATACAATCAGGGGGCCTCTAAAGCACCCCCAGCTGCCCCTCCCTACTGACGCTTGATTCTCTTGGAATTTTTCACCGCTTGTCGAGTTGGCGCATGGTGCTTTTGAGTGTTTCCACTACTATTATAATTTCAATTAGCTCCTCGTTCTTATAATGATTTTCCACTACTTCTTCTTCTTCCAGTTGGTATCCATTGCTTTCCCCAAAACTTCAGTATTTCCAAAAAACAAAGGGCCCAATAAGAGGTACATTTTTCCTTTATTGGCAAACCTAAGGTAATTCTTACTAGTACAAATGTAGATTATTTTCTTGTAGAAGTTAAAGCTATGTTAGATGAGTTTTTTGATATCATAGTTAATGATTTTCCAAATGATTTACCCCTTATGTGGAATATTAGCCATCATATTGACTTAATCCAAGGAGAAATCCTACCTAACAAAGCATCATATAGGATGACACCATAGGAGAATGGAGAGATAGGGAAGTAGGTGCAATATATTTTGAATAAAGGATTGATAAAGGAGATCTTGAGTGCATGTGTTTTTCCAACAATACTTAGCCCAAAGAAAGATGGAGTATGGTGTATATGTGTTTATTCTAGAGAAATAAATAAGATTACAATAAGGTACATATTTCCATTACCTCATATTGATGACTTGATATAATGTTTGAGTGGTGATAATTATTTCTCAAAGATTGACTTAAACAATGGATATCATCAAATTAGGATCAGAGAAGGAGATGAATGGAAAACATATTTCAAAACTAATAATGGATTGTATGAATGGTTGGTGATGACTTTTGGGCTCAAAAATTCTCCAAGTACTTTCATGAGATTAATGAATTAGGTTTTGAAGGAATTCATTTGAAAATTATTGATAATGTGTTTGGATGATATCTTGATATATAGTAAAACAAGAGAAGAATATTTGAGACACATCAAATTGGTTTTGAGTACCTTACAAAAAGACAAGTTGGTGATCAATTTGAATAAATGAAATTTTATGAAGAATGCGATGATATATTTGGGATTTGTGATATCTAAGGAGGGTTTGAAGATGGATCCAAAGAAATTTCAAGAAATAATAAATTGGCCTACTCAAAGAGGTGTGTTTGAGGTAAGAAGCTTCCATGGTTTAGCAAGTTTTTATAAGAATTTTATCAGAAATTTCAGTCAATTATGTGCCTCAATTGTGGAAACTATCAAGGAAAGTAAACAACCATTTAAATGGAGATAGGATGTTGATGTGAATTTTAAATTTTTAAAGAAGAAGATTGTTGAACAAGCTATTTTTGATCTTCCATATTTTGGTAGGTGTTTTAAAGTTGAAACTGATGTTACTGGGACTGCAATAGGAGTTTTCTTAAGCTAGGAGAAAATACCAAATGCATATTTTAGTGAAAAATTGAATGAGGCCAAATAGAAATATTCCTCTAATGATGAGTATTTTTATGTAATTGTTCAAGAAACAAATAAATGGAGACATTACCTCATGTCCAAATAATTTGTTCTTTATACTTACAATCATGCTTTACAATTCATAAGTAGTCAACGAAAACTAAATCGGAGGCATGCCATGTAGGTTGATTTTTTGCATAAATTTACATTTGTAACTAAGAATAATCATGGTAAAGTGAATAAAGTTCTTGATGCATTAAGTAGGATAAATTTACTTTTGGAATAATTTCAGTTCAACACTTTAGGATTTGATGTATTAAAGGAAATGTATAAGGAGGATGCAGACTTTCAAGAATTCTTATGTAGATTGTGAAAACCTAGTTTCCAACAGCAGGAATTAGTAGTTGAGATGTATAATACAAGAAGGATTGTTGTTAAAGGATATTAAGTTGTGCATACCAAGATGTTCAATGAGGGAAAAATTGATCAAAGAGAAGCTAGTGGAGGATTGTCATGGAATTTGGGACTAGATAAAAATGTTGCTCATATTATTGTTGTTTTTTTTTCCAGGTACATAGTCTTATATGAAAATATTTTTAGAGAAGTGCAGAATATGTCAATATGCTAAAGGGAGAAGTCAGAATGCAGGTTTGTATCAACCACTAATGATTCTATTTATGTTGTGGTTGATAAATTCTCTAAAATGGCACATTTTATTGTTTGTCCAAAAACTAGTGATGCAACTAATATTGCAAATATCTTCTTTAAAGAGGTGGTAAAGTTGCATGGTTTTCCTAAAAGCATTGTTTTTTATAGAGACACCCAATTTGTAGGTTGTTTTTAGATAACTTTGGGGAAAAAACTTGGTGCTAATCTCATTTTCGTCTCAACCTATCACCCATAGGTTCATGGGAAAGTAGAGGCAGTGAATAGAAGTTTGGGAAACATTATGAGAAGTTTGATAAATTAGATTTCCAAGGAGTGGGATAAAATACTTGCTCAATTTGAATTTTCATATAATGACTCACTGTTGACGGGCGAAATTGTCCGTCCGTCAATTAAGAGAGTGGAACCGGTCCGGGGTTGTCTAAATAACCCAAGCCATTTGGAATGAACCACCCTGACGAGTTTAACGGCTCCGTTGGCCGCTCTAAGGTATTAAGAAAACCAACGAGAAAACTAATCTAAACTAACTAATATAACTAAAACAAATAAAACTAAATAAAACAATCTAACTAAAACTAAATAAAAGAAACTAAACTAACTATTATATACAATCTACTAATTACTATTATAATAACTCAAATCAACTATCTAATTACCAGCTGCAATATCACTTATTCACAATTGTATACTATAAACATCCTACAGATTTAATTAAAACCTGCAAAACTCATGTGTTTTCTTCCCTAAGACAGCCAGGAATACTTTATTGATTTTTTATCTTTTATGAATAAGAAATAAAAATTACTGAAATTAAATGATCTAATATACTAAATACCTATATCTAAACAAATGAATGAAAAACTGACCTGAGAACGCTCCAAGTCGGCCCTGTGTATGATGACTTCTAAGCTAGTCGGAGGAGGGAAACTCGCACCGGTTAGTCCATAAGCTTCTCGTAAATGATAGGTTGTGCTGCTCTTTGAAGTGTTTATAGGACAAACAAGACATATAAAAAAAAGCATAACAACTATAAGATGTATAAATCTTTGCAATAAGGTAAACCTGTTATGCAAAAACTTATATTAAATAACTCAACTCATGAAGAAGATAAACATGTCATTCACAAACTGAATTAACAATTTTTATGTCTTTTAATACACTTGGAAGAAACCAGATATGGATTACAGTGATTAAAATTATATCATTTGCACATGATTAAGATAGCTAATGTAGTCTTTAACCAGATACAAATTGATATACACAACATGAAACAAAATATTGATATAATGAGAAGCTAAAGCTGTGACAAAACACCAAATTCTGCTTCAATCTGTATTAGAACTCCATATCCTTGTTCTCCCACGAATTAGGATGATCATTATTACAAAACTCATAAGTATATATAAGTCTCTCCACAGGGTAAAACCTCCTTGTGGATAATATCAAACTGTTTTACATAATCTGGGAAATATCCCAAAAATCAACTAAACTAGGAAACTAAAGTGAAATATTCCAGATATCTCCTAACTGCTCATCACATTCATTACAATTTCAAATTCATCTGCAATAGACCAAAAATATCAAGTTAGAAAGATATTTTAGTAACAAAATAATAAAAATCTAATCTTACAGACTTAGCTACAGAATCATCTGATTCTGTAGCTAGTCTAAAATAGCATACAGGATCAAATAAATATCAAATCAAATCTCATTAAAATAATTCAATTCAATTTTCTTCCAATAAACATTAAAAACAAATCACTAATGACTCACATGATTTTATCATTTAAATTAAACAAAATCAATAGTGATTTAATGGAGAACAGAGGTAAGAATACTCTGTTTCACTGTTACCATAAAATCGGGTCAACAGTAACAAGACTGTTTTAATTCAAATGAAATCAACAATGAATGATATCATATGTGATACGATCTAACCCAACACAGCTATAATGATATAACAAGAATTCATATCATTCAATCGAATGCATAGATGGAAAAATTGTTACGATTATGTGTAACGAAATCATACTTCAACAACATCGACCCAATCAAATTTGTGATTGATTTCTTGCACAGTCAACAGACAGGATCATAATAGGATCAACGGAGATTACAATTGTGAACTAGGCAAATCATCAAAATGAATCACGACTGAATTTAGTTATAGTAATAAATCGTGAGACTGGATACAGTCAATTTCGTTTCTCAAATCGAATTCAAACAACATTTTCATTAAAATACGAATCGAATTGATAACACAGTTGACTAAAACAATGTGAATCAATCAGTTGTGTACAACTATTATGAATCATATATATCCACGAAACAGAATCATATCGAACATAACCCGAATTTTATCCCTGTAGATCGAAAATCATATGGATATAAAATTGTAACAGTTAGCCATTATTGTCAACCATATCATATACAATATAACCAATTCAAATCAAAACATTGATTGTGTTCAAAATTGAAATACGAGAAACAACTTGTGTTTAGAAAGGATAGAAACAATAACAAAGTATCCAATTTAAGCCAAATCGAAACAATCAAATCCATACCATGATCAATCGAATCGAAGACAATCCAATCAAAGCTAAACTGGGAAACGAAATTCGATCAACCAAAACAAAACTATGCATATAGTGCATGCTTATGTGTCAAAGAAAATCCACGCTGTAAACAGAGCTATGAGTTTATCATATAAACAGGTGATAGACATACCAGTGAGGCTACTCGAGCTATGCCAATTTTGAATTCACGACTGTTGTAGTTGATTCCACATTCTTAAACAAAATAGAGCATGTCGTTCTCTGTTTCTTATCAGTGGCTTGCAATTTAGCCTTGCAACTTGATCCTCCAGAGAATGAATTCTGGACTGTAGCATTGGCACATCGAGATAATACCTTTCCAACCACGATCTGCACTGATCATAGGGATGCACAGCTGGTTGAGATAGAGCAGGAGAGGGTTTTGACGAATCACCGAGGGTTTCACAAGGCAGTTTAATGCCTAGGTAATTAGGGTCATTTTGCAAGCAAGGTGGTAGTTTTTTCACAAAGTCGTATGAGGGTTTGGAACACAGACCTTCCGAATAGGGATATTCACTTGCCAGGTAGCGTTCCACTTCTGAGTCGGAATCTCCACTCAAAATGATAGGGTCAGGGTTGGCAGGAGGTTTCAATTTGTTTCTTGCCATTCGAGAGATTAAACAAGCATTCTTTTTTACTTTGGAATTCGCAATAGGTTTGGATTTAGGCCTCTTGCCCACGGGATTAACAGTTTCGACATCCTTGGTCACAAAGTGGGGTAGGTCTGTAGGTGAGTCGGGTAAGATTTTAGGTAATAGAAAACTGTAGGGTACCGAGGGTATAGCTTTGTTCTCGGTCACCACAGGTTTATCAACCTGTGGAGGAATTGAATCCTCAAAACAATTGTGATCAAGGAAATCATTCCAACAGTCTCGGTGTAACCCCAAATGATAGACAACAATCATTTTAATCAACCCAAAGTGAAAAAGGATGCTATCGGCCTGGTTCCTTTTGTATATCTTAGACATCTTAAACATGCTTCTATGCAAGTAATAAGGCATATTAAGCTCATAGCCCATGAAAACCATAAGTAAACGAAGGTGGTGTAAGAAAACAAACCCATACCAACCCTCACAGGTGATAAATTGTTTGATTATCATTAGCAAATCGTGCCAACGTTGCTTGAGCATGTTTGAGGGCAAACCTTTATCACAGGAGCTAACCTTACGCGACTGGAAGAGCAGTGTCCATGGGACCTCTTCCACTTTGCAATTCTTGGACCATTGTTGTCCAGTAGCAGGCAGACCAGTAGCTAAACTGAGAAATTGCTCGTCAATTTCCAATTGGACATCCCCAACCTTGGCTCGACAACCATCAAAGGTTAATGCGAATTGTCGAGCCACACAAGGGTTAAAACCATCAAAATTTTGTATGAACGGGAGCCATCCAAATTCCTCAAGGTCACTGTGAGCACTGTCGAGCATCAACAGAGCTTGGCAACCGTTCGGTTCAGCCCTCACGACTGGAGCCATGGTGCGAGCGTATGGTAAGGGTTAGGGTCACAAACACCAGCATACAGTAGCAAAGTCATTCGATCTAACCACTATGAACGATCAAAGGGGAGGCATTCAATATGCGCGTGCGAGGGTGGTGGGATTATTCACCACCATGAAAAGCAGTAATGACAAAGTACAACCTCTATTCAATCAATCATAATACAGTTCAAACCATATTATTCGGCCAACCCAAAAATCAAACGGTGGATAACATACCAATGCGCCAATGTATTATTTCAAACCATGAATGTTCAAAACCCAAATGTTAAATATGTGCCATCGTATAAGTGTAATCAAAGTTTAAAACATTGTGACAATCGATTTCATAACATTTGAAAATCCAAGAGCTTATAATAAGGATCACATCATATAAAAACAAAATAAAACCATGACCCTTATGCAATCGAAAGACTAGGCAAGTCCCAAACAATATAAATCTATATGCTCAATGCCTTACCAGTTTAATCAAATTACATTGCGCAATCAAAGTAAGAATAGGCATAGTTTGAAAATTCATTTAGCCATACAATAATAAACCAAAGGTAAGTTCCTTTCAGAATATCAATGAGAAGATCATGGCAGTTCAAATAACGATGGAGGAGTTTTCACGCTTACAGTCGTGAAAACTAAATTGAAACCAATTTGTAAGTGTCGCATGAAATGAAAATATTGTCTATTTGCAAAATGCGACGCCAATTTGAAGTTCAGAAGACATAGGTGTATGCAGCTTAAAGTGCAAATGAAAAAATTGAATTGGATGCCAACACTCACCTAATAGAATCACAGGGATGATCCCATGTTGGATATAAATGTTGGCTAAGTTTTCAGATCTGCACCAGAAGAAGTAAAAGAATAAAATGAATTTATAAGATGGACCAGAGCGTGCGATTGGAGCAGACTTTAAGGAGTCAAATTTCATGGAAGAAGGACGCGTGACAAAGTAACACGAAAAAGGTGGAAAACAATTATAGACCATTAGGATTTTAGGGACATTTTGTCCACTTGGTAATGAGATTAGCCCTATTTTGATGTATAAATATGTAAAGGGTTTTTGGGTAGAGGGGTTCGACATATGAGACATTCTTAATTCTTTTTGGGTAAGTTGAGTAGAGCGAAGGAAGAAGTTTGATGTATGTTAAAGGAGTGAAGCTCTCATTGCAGCAACACGACTAGGCAGTTTTGAGTAATGTTATTGTTGCATATTTTGTAGTGCAGTGCGCAACTATAAGAGAATTATCAATGACTAATAAAAGAAGCTAGTTGTTGTGGACGTAGACCAAGTTGGGTGAACCACGTTAAACCTATGTTTTGTGATGTGTTTTATTTTTAGTTTATGATGTTTAATGTTATGGTGCAATGATGATATATGTTGAATGCATTGTTCATATATGATGTTATAATGTTGCACACTAAAGTATCTAGTAATTGAATGAATGTTAAATGGGATAATGTCTAGTATAAAATATGTTGAATGTTAATTAACTGTTAAGTAATGTGAACTACGCACATGAGTAAATGGTAGTAAGAACATGAATAATACCTCACTTCCCCTCATCACTGCATAACCCTAGTTCTTGTAGCCCTTATAGATGCCTTGGGTGAGACTTAGCTTGCTCTACAGGCAATGTCAAAAGGGACAATGTATAAGGGACTTTTTTGGTATATAGATGATTAACCTTGGGTCTTCCCATTGCACGCCAACAAATGGTTCTATTGCCAGCACTAGGAACTGTAATTGAGGGGAATGTTTTGGAGAATGAATAAGGAGGAGATCATCGAATTTCTATAAAGGAATCAATGAGAATTTCCCAGAGAACATAATAGGAACCCATGGCTCAATGAACAACAATGGTTGCAAAGGTATGTATCTTGATACTGAGAAGGGGGTGAATCAGTATCAAGTACAATTTAAAAAAAAAATCAACTTATACTTCAACCAGATTATATATTCAATTATATCCAATGAGTAATGAAAAATATTAGAAGATTTACACCAATACAACACAATAAACCATGCACAATATGTGACAAATAACCAATAGTTATCGTTCAAGCGAAATAATGACTTCCAAAGGTAGCTACAAATTCCAAATATAAAGGGAGGGATAAACCTCCAAAATGAAGATACAATCCTCCAATATCAAGAGAGGTTTGACCTATCCATCCTTTCCCCTTCCTTCCACCCAAGAATATATGAGAGATAGTAAAAATTTACATTAAATCATCACCATCAACCAACCATCACATAGAACCTGATAATGCTTCCTGAGACTTCTTCAACTTCTGCAATTCTTCAATTCTTGGAATAATCTGATCTGGTAGATAATATTACTCAATTTATTCTCTGAAACTCCTCCAAGTTTCACTCCTTGAATCCTCCCCAAAAATAAGTTCTAGAGATAATGGTAGACCTTATTCAATTATGGTTTATTTAGGAGAGAAAAATTGTACATAATTCCCCATGCTCAATATTTAACATCAGATTCTGAAATTTGTACACAAGAAACTACAGCCAGTAATATTTCCAATGAAATTGGTCACACTTAATTTGTATTATCTATGAAGAAGTTATGACTGTTTTACCCGGAACACCTATTTATCACTAGCTTCAGGACTAGTTAAAAACCCTATCTTCCACAGAGTGTATCTCCAAAATTATAGCGAATAAAGAGCTGAAATTTTTACCATAGATGCCTAGATATGTCTTCTCAATACCATACCAATTTCACCATCTAAATAATTCTATAAAACATGTTATAGAGAAAATGGTAATATGACCTGTAAATAACATACCTTAGAACACATCACCAAAAGACTTCATCCTCCCTTGAAATCCAGCCTTCTTTACTTCAAATATCCTCTGACATTCAAATTATATCTCTTTGTTCATTAAAAAACGTGTGTGTGTTGAAAAAGGAATGTATAATGAGATGTATTTATACCATTTATGTCACTTCCTTTTAACATTAGGGCCGACCTGACACTTTCTTATTTTGTAGTTCTTTTTTTTAATGATCTTTAGGGTCGACCTGTACTTACTTCTTCACTTCACTTTTTCATCTTCAAAAATTCATTTCTCCTCAACCATGAGGATCCACGTGACGTGCTACCTACCACCATAAACAACATGATGTATATTATCCATCCTTGGGTGTTGTATCTGCATGTGCATTGTCCTTCATGTCCAAATACCTTCATCAATCTTGCAATCCAAAACAAATGACTAGGGTTGACATCAATGAAAAAAACCAATCTTCCAACAATCTCCCCATTTGTCATTGATGGAAACGCTCATGCTCCCCCTGTCATCATAATCCCAATTTCTCTCCCCCTTTAACATCAATGGAAAAGGGTGGGGTTGTTCCCCCCAAGTTCAATGACATAAGGCGACCTTCTTCTTTGGGGTTGCTCCCCCTGAACATGTGGCACTCAATAATATTTCATCCTTATTTTTGGTCTTTGGGACTTTTTCTTTCTTGCAATCCTTTTGTGTGACTTTTGTCTTCTCTCTCTTCTTCATGTCTAGGATGTATATGTTGTTCGGTCTTCTTGTTGCAGTTGCAACCAATATTTCTAAGTTATTTTCTCTGATTTTACATTTTTGGTAGTCAAACGTAAGAGTGTGTCCTTTATCACATATTTTGCTGACACTGAGGAGATTATGCTTCATATCTTAAACCAATATGACTTTACCTGCTTTTGCATTTTCACTTCCAAGATTCACTGCTCCTTTTCCAAGTATTTTCGTAGATGAGTCATCTCCAAATGCAACATTTCCACCATTTTTCTTCAAGATGACAAATTTGATTTGATCTCCGGTCATATGAGATGAGGACCCAGTGTCTATGAATCATTCATCTTCTTCTTTACATTCTTTAACGACCATTTCTATTTGACAGTTTTCATTGTGTGGAATCTCTTTCCTTTTCCATGTTGTAATTGGTATAGGGACATTTGGCATATGATTATATTCCTTAATCTCTCTTCAATATCATGCTTTGTGACCAAGATTATTTCACTTGTAACATACAATATTTTGATCCATTAATGGGTCAAATGGATTATAATTTATGTTGACAGGTCTGCGAACATTTCCATATCTACTAGTTTCACCATTCATGTAGCTTGCATAGTTATTCCTTTCATTGATTCTACAATTGATTGCCTTGTGTCCAAAATTTCCACAAGTATAACAATGTGCAAGAAATAAATTTTGATACTTGGGAGTAAGTGATATTCTTTGTGGTGTGGACCATCTGGGTTCACAATCTATTTTTCTGTAGTTTCCTTCATAATAATTTATTTCATACCTGATGGGAGAGGGATATTATTGATGTCTCATTCCTTCTGCATTCTAGTCTTTTATCTTGTTGTTCAACTTGTTCTAGAGTGCTAGTTTCATCAATTTCATATTCCTTCTCTTCTTGTGTTGTCTTGAAATTGTCATTGTATCCTAGTCTTGTCTTGTCGTTTGGAGATATTTGACTGCTAAGGATGTCATCTAATGTTTCAATGTTTTTTTTTATCTTCTTCAATTTTTCTATTGTCAATAGTAGCTCCCCTTTTGTGTGATCCAATTCTTCTTTCAATTTCTCATAATCTTCTAATTTTTCTTTCAATATATCAATGGTATTTTGAAGATTGTAATTCTCTTCTTCACGACTACTCAATTCACCTTTTAGTATTATGTTTGTGTTTCTAAGATTACTATTTTTCAGTTTCAACATGATTCAAATTTTCAAGATTATCATCTTCTTGTTCACTCTCTGCATTGTCTTTGTATCCCCAAAATGAATCAATGTTGGTTTCTTCATCTAAATATTCTTCAGAAATGATTTCTTCTCCTTTACAACTCTTGTGATCATCATCCTGGGTTTCTTGGGTTATCAAGAGGACTTCTCCTCCATCATTATCTTCTTCATCACTCTCATCTGAGGAGATGTCATCATCCTTGGAGTAGAAACTCTTTTTATTGTATATACTTCTCTTTTTATAGTAGTATTTTTCAACAACATGTCCTATTCTACCACATTTAAATCATTTGAGAGGAGACGTACTTTTTTTATCTTCCACTTCCCTTTTGGAACCTTTGTGCAAAATTTGTTATTTCTTCATCAAGGTCATTATCCTTGTATTTTTCTCTTATTTATGTATTATTTGAAACTCCTCCAAGTTTCACTCCTTGAATCCTCTCCAAAAATAAGTTCTAGAGAGAATACTAGACCTTATTCAATTATGGTTTATTCAGGAGAGTGGAATTGTAGAGAATGCCTCGTGCTCAATATTTAACATTAGATTATGAAATTCGTACACAAGAAACTAAAGCCAGTGCTATTTCCAATGAAATTGGTCTCACTTCATTTGGATTATCTATGAATAATTTATGACTGTTTTAACCAAAACATTTGTTTATGACTAGATTTAGGACTAGTCAAAAACCCTATATTCCACAAAGTGTATCTCCCAAATTATAGCGAATAAGAGATGAAATTTTTACCACAGGTACCTAAATATGTCTTCACAATACCATACCAATTTCACCATCTGAATCATTCTAGAAACAAATTGATAGTGGAAATAGTAAGATGACCTATAAATAATATACCTTAGAACACATCACCAAAATACTTCATCCTCCCTTGAAATCTGGCCTTCTTTACTTAAGATTTCCTCTTAAATTAGACTTATATATCCTTGTTCATTAAAAAACTTGTGTGTGTTGAAAAATGAATGTATAATGAGATGTATTTATACCATTTACGTCACTTCCTTTTAACATTAGGGCCAACCTGGCACTTTCTTATTTTGTAATTCTTTTCTTTAATTATCTTTAGGGTCGACCTGTACTTCCTTCTTCAATTCACTTTGTCATCTTCCAAAATTCATTTATCCTCAACCATGAGGATGCACGTGATGTTCCACCTACCACCAAAAATAACATGATGTATATTATCCATCTATGGGTGTTGTATCTGCATGTGCATTGTCCTTCATGTCCAAATACCTTCATCAATATTGCGGTCCAAAACCAATGACTAGGGTTGACATCAATGGAAACAACCAATCTTCCAATAATGTATTCATATATTTTCATGATATATTATTTGGTGAATTTATGATAATTCTGACTGAATGGTTATAAATTCTTATTTGTATGCAACATGATATGGACTACAAATAATTTCAAATACAAGGTGACGAAGATTTTGTAGTTGGCCACGACGTTCATAGGTCATGCACTTTGGAAGATATTCGACAAGCATTGTTAAATTTTAGAATCTGAAATCTAAATCGCAATATATTATAGAGCTAAAAGAGATTAAGGAAGTGTAGTGTAAGATAGTGTGGGATTATGAACAAATATTTAAATATGTGATGGGTCGATTATTATTTTATATTCATGATGATTAGCATCGATAATGGTTTATTTTGGGTCTATTGTTGCACATTCACTGTCCATTAACACGACAGAAGGTCACGTCACAACCAGAAGCATTGTAAATTGTGATGAAATTGGAAGCATCTCCTGTAGGAAATGGTGCAAGTATGGAGTAGGTACAATCATAGTTGGATGCGTTGAGAATTCAATTATCATAGATAATTAAGGAAAAGAAAACGCGTAGACATTTTTGGTGTATAACATGTAAGACAAAAGGCCATCGAAAGGAAGAATGTCCAACATTCACATGGTATATGGCCACAAGAGAACCAAACCCGTTGGTAGGAGGATTAGGGTATTGAAAGATATGTAAGACATGGGGAAATCATCTAACTACTTGTCCCTTACTGCATAAGTACCAGAGTACACCCAGGAAGTTATTCTATAATTTTTTCAAATCGGTAGGACATGATGAGAAATATTGTTGTGCATTCAAATTAATGAGAGAGCGCACTTCATATGCATACAAAATTCAAGAAGAAAATGTCACAACAGAAGGATGATATCCACATTATAACACTCTGAGAGGATTTAACTAGGGTGGATGTGGAGGATTTGATAGAGGTCAAGGATGTGGAGGATTTGGTCGAGGAGGTAGAGGACCAATAATTCATTTTAATTGCAATCAACTCATATATTTAGCGAGAGATTTCGCAAATACTTACACAATGTGCATGTATTTCAAAGAATTGGATCATGTGACAGAAGACTATACTCAACTAATAGTGAAGTGGCAAGTGAGAGGGAACTATAACCAACATCAAAACCAACATCAAAATCATAACTAGAACTAATAGATGATAGTCGCTAAGGAATGTGATAGTCAAACTAGAGTAGCAGTTGTTACACGTGGTGGAACGAGAACCATACCATATGCGACAAAGAAGGGAAAGGGAGTTGAGCAATGGATAAGGAAAGAAACTGAATCCATACCAACAATCAATATGTAGAAAGAAAAATGAACCTATCAACTAGTAAGGAAGGAGATACTAGGACCATACTAGATAACATCAATGTCAAATACACCACCAATATAGGATATGTCATTAGTTTATGATTTCACTATTCTAGAAAGGCCAGTCGAAAAGGTAAATACTTTGAAATACTTTCTAAAGATTTGTTTAGAGTTCATGCATGATGAAACAACATTGAATGCACTTCGCAGAATGATTGATCAATACACACAAGATAGATAAGTAATTACAATGTAGAAAGAAATGAACCATGTCTTGCACAATAAGAGGATAAACATAGAGTTTAGATTAAGTGTACAGATAGAAGAATATGACATGAAAAAATGTCATCTTAGATTTAGGATCATATGTCAATTTTATTCCAAGAAATATGTGGGAGATGATGGACAAACCAAAGATAGTTTGGTTAAATATTCAATTGAGTTTGACTAACCACTACAATAGAACATGCAATTATCACCAGAATTTAGTGTATTTCAGTTCACGAATTGGACACCTTTTCCGGCACAAAACAGGGTGCAATATGGACTTTTTATAATTGCACCAGATTTAGTGTCATAATTAACATTGTTTAGTGTCAAGAAAATAATGTCAGGATTAGTGCCATAAATAACACCAGGTTTAGTGCTAGGAATAGCACCATAAATAACACCAATATTAGTGCTAGGAATAGCACCAGAAATATTGCCATGATTAGCACCAGAAATAGTATCAGTATTAGTGCCAGGGTTAGCGTCGGATTAGCGCCAGGAATAGCGCTGGAAATAGCACCAGGATTAGTGTTAGAAGTAGTGTTAGGTGTTGCTTCCATTTTTTCATATTGTATGCCTTCCTATTTTTCTTCTATTTTGGCTTCTGATTTGGCTTCTATTTTTACATCTAGTTTTTCTTATGATATGGCTCTCAATTTTGTGTCCAATTTGGATTCTAGTTTGGCTTTTGTTTTATGTTTAGTTTTTCTTCTAGTTTTTCTTCCTTCTTTTCTTCCAATATTGCTTCTCGTTTTAATTCCAATTTTTCTTCTGGTTTTGGCTTCCAGTGTTTCTTCTAGTGTGGCTTCCAATTTTACTTCCATTTTTTCTTCCATTGTTGCTTCCTTTTTTTCTTCCAAAAATGGTTCTTGTTTTTCTTATAGTTATTATTTTAATATGTTTTATTTGAATTTAATTAGTTAAATATATCATGTCTCTTAAATAAATTATATGATTATACAATAAGTCATATAAATGCATTTGAAATATTTTATAGGATAACATTTATAAAGAATTTTTAGGGAAACAAACATCCATACAAATTAACAACGCAATTATACTTATTAAATATTCATCAAAATAGAATCTACAACATCAAAATAAAAAGATAATCATTATAACATGATCATCATCTATAATTAAAACAAGTGAGTCAAATATCTATAATTTAATTGAATTTGACAACATCCATCATCCACAGTAAATCAAAACCATCATAGGTAATAAATATGCATCAAAAAATCATCAACCACTTTCAATATATAAAAATTGACAAGTCAATACCGATAACATCATCATCATATATAACTAAAATAAGTGAAAGTCAAATATGTCAGTAGATCAATAGCATGTGAAAATGATACATGTCCAACAGTTGACATAAGTCAAAATGATACATCTTGTACAAATGATATAAATATAAATGATAAATTATGTAAGACAAAATGATACAAGTCAATATGATATGTCATTTCCAAATGATATAAGTCAAAATGATACAACTTAATAATATGGTACTGAAGGCCGTGAAAATTATACATATGATAGTAACCATGAAAAGAGGAATTATAACAATATATCAAAAATGATCCATGTTGTAGTATATGTATATATGATCATGAATGTCACTAGATAATACCAACAACTTCCTCATCATCATCATCACCATTGTGATCATGACCATCATCGTCATCTGCATCAACATCGACCTCACTATCATCTGTATCTATGTCATCATGAGCATAATCTTCCATCTCAGCATCAGACCCAACGTCATCTAGATCTATTTGATGAGGATTATCCAGATCTTCTGGATGATCCATATCTTATGGAAGATCCTTGTTCTGCAAAAAAAACATTTAGAAAGATAAGTTATAATTTATTTCATGCAATAATTAATTTCTCTATTATATATCTAATATTAAAATATATGAAATGAAGCGATAATCATATTACATCATATCAAAGTGCACATATGATAATAAAATTTCAAATAAGTTACAACTAAGATGTCATTCCAATGATGTAGAACATTCAACAACTCTAATAAAAAAAGTAAAGATCATAAAAAAAATTGTTATACAATTTAACTATCAATTCTAATTTATATTACATAAGATTAAGTACACACCCTCTCCATTTTGTGTTATATATGATTATGTTTTCCTTGAATATATTTTGAAAATTAACTAGTCTATATGTAGTCTTCTCTTATATTTCATAAATGAACAATTCTTCATTATGTCTAGAAAAACTTCCACACAGAAGTATGCCCTAACCGATACTTTTCCCATGATTTTTGGCCACTTTTGAAGACTGTCGTTGTTTAAACTCATGCAACAAGTGGCATTCTGCTGGTTATAGTGGCTAAAATGTTGTCATGACTCTAGTTTCCAATGTCTAACCAATGTCACCTCCACAAGTTTTTTTTTTTAGGAGTTTTTCTTGGTTTTCCATGATCATATCTGTATATCTAGGTAATCCTTGATCCCTGAAGTCTTCGGGAACACAAAATACTCTTGAATCCATTTTGTGTACCTTTCATTTGGTTTATCATGCAAATAATTGTTTGAAATAGAGCTTTGTTGACTTATCTATCAATAGTGTCTCAAAGTGTTTCCTTGGCATGCCATGCCTTTCCTTGACATGCCTTACCTTAACATTCCTTTCCTTGAATTTACATTCCATTCCTTTCCTTGACATTCCATGCCTTGCCTTGACATTTCTTTCCTTTCATTGACATTCCATAACTTGTCTTGCCTTGACATGTCATGCCCTACCTCGCCATGTCTTGTCTTGACATGCCATGCATTTCCTTGACATGCCATGCGACACCTTACCTTGACATGCCCGGCCTTGACATGCCATGCCTTACATTGATATGCCTTGCCTTTAAATTCCATGTATTTTCATGCCTTTCCATGCATTTCCTTACCTTGACATGCCATGCCTTGTGTTAAGAACCAAACATCAATATAGCATAGAAAAACCTCAGGAAAAGTACTCAATGCCTTGAAAAAGAGATAATTTCAGATAATAAGCCTCTTCGAGGGGGCAACCTCCTTTTACCCCACTTAAATGTTCAAGTACA